>VZTO01008824.1:89279-103781 GCA_013400615.1 Syrrhaptes paradoxus | reverse complement strand
CCCCCCCCCCCCCAACATTTCTATAAGAATACATTAAAAGGATGCAGGAGCAGGTGGAAGTACTCCTTTTACTCCTAAGGCTGGGTCCAAATGCCCTTGAGTTTGGTTTAGCTCTGCTGCTCATTTTGTCAGTTAAAAAAAGCTATAGAACTATTTGTGATGAATGAAATTTTCTGCCCCAAAAGAGATCTTTACTGCAAAATTAATCATGTGTAATGCTAGGCCTAGTTGACTGCAGTCCACTTTGACAAAACTTCATCCATAAAGCCTCACAATGACTTGGTAAGACTGTGTTAGGGTTACTGAGCATGATTAAAATACACCTACATGATTACAGTAGGAAGCTTTCACAACTGCATGCTGCAATTTCGGCAAGGGCTATCAATTCTTCTTGGTCAAGAACAAAGACTTAACCTCTCCTGCAAACTCCCATCTTTGTCTGGAGTTGAGAGTAGTCTGTTCATGTTACTCGAACTCAGGTTTAGTGTTTTCTTTTTTTTAATATGAAAATGACCTTGGTCTAACATAGGATTACTAATTTATGGAATTGACGTCAGAGGCGATTTTTCTAAATCAAGCCCAAAAGAGTACATTTCATTACATTTTTACAGCAGGATAAACTAAACTGTTTAATTTTCCACTAGTGTGACCACTGTGTTTAATTAGTGATAACTGTACACCAGCCATGGAGCTTAAACAGCAACATGCCAAAACTAACCGTAGTTAACTCCAGCAACAGTAGACAAAAGAGACGCTCCAGCCTTTTAGGAGACGAGGTACTCTCTCTCTCTGCAATAAACTGCTTTGAAAAGTAATCTTTTGAATTTTTTTTTTCAGTTTAAAGTGTTCCTTTAACAACGTGACTGGTTTTGACCCACTTCATAGAAATTGGCTGCATTTAAACTGCACTCAAAGCTCTCCTGTGTACAGTATGTTCTTGTACCTCCTATGTTGTTTTTACTTTGGAAAATTAATATCTGCTGGACCGCCAGAAATGTCTGGTGTGTTAATACATAGAGAGAGAATGAACATGAGCGAGTGGGTGAGGGAAAGGGCTGTGCACGTACATCTTATCTCAACAGAAACTGGCAGAATTAGCAAAGTTTCTGATCACTGTCTGAGGTAGCGATCATCGCTGAAATCCTTATGATTTTGCCTTTGCCTGTCTTATGTTGTGATGAGATTTACAGCACTTCTGGTGCAAAGGTGGGATTAGTTCCTTGCAAACGGCAACTGTTAAAACAGTAATGACCACCACTGCTGCATGACAATGGGTATTGAAGCTCTTTGATTACATTACCTGATAAAAACCAGGAACAACCTTTCATCATAAAAGCTTAGAATCAGCTCAGCATCACCTCTCCTCCAAATACTATAGTGAGACACCTCTCCAAAAAAAGGAACCCCTCTGTTTCATGTGCAACAGAGGACCATGCCACTGCGGGACAGTGTGACAAGCCTCCTAGCCTCACGTGTCTTTTTTGAAAAAATTTTACAGTAGAGAGTCTCCAATGCTTTAAGGGAATGGCTGGCCCCTTTATTTTCCTCCCTTTTCCATGTCACAAAAGAACACATGAGACTGAAATATAAGAACAGAGGCAAGATAGAGATTGATAAATTTATGACACTAATGACCTGTCATTTTCAAGCAGAGGTCTATGCAAATTTCTGCTGCCTTGAAACTGAGCTAACATGAAACCAACTGCTTGTCAGTTAAATCCTCTTTCATTTCTCCCTCTGCTCAGTATTATTTCAAGTGTTTCTGAGGTTACCACTCGCATTTAATTTGATACCGAAGACTTGCAAATTAGATTTATTTTATCGTAAGTTACACATTTTAAAATAATTGAACTGCAGAGTGGAAAAACAGGTATTTAGCATATGGGGTTTGTGCAGTCCAAGAGCACCCAGAATTTAGTTGATCAGCAAAATCAATTTGATTTCAGACAGAAGAATAGGCAACACTCTCCTTAAAAACCTATTCCTTCTTTCAGAAGCCTTCCTGTAAGTCATAAAACCCCATTTTAAACATATCCTCAAGGAAACATGTAATTGCATCCTGTTCACTTCAGTGAAGACAGGTCTCCCTGTTGACTTAAATAGGACAAGCTTAAAGATAAGTATTTGTGTAAGTGCTTTGCTGACTAGGAGAGAACACAAGTCACATCATAAGATCATTCCTGAAGTGAAGAGTAAAGCGATAAAAAGGTGATGGTTGAGCTAAACATCACAGACAGAAGGATAGCTTTCCATGGTACTTTCCACCGCTGCCCCAGACCACGTCTCAGATTTCTGCACACCTTTTTTTAACTCTCACAAATCACCTGCAAAGCTGTTGGATTATACATACGCATAGCTGGGATGTTATTTACAGATATAAAAGGTATCCAGTCTTAAAAGTTACCACTCTAATAATTTGCTTATTTTATAACCTACAAATTTCACAGGCCAACTATACATTTCAAAAAGCAGCACCTCAGATTTGACAAAAGTAGTGTCATTTGGAAAAAATAAAATAAAATAAAATACCCAGGCATTTTATTTTAAATTTATAGATTTATAGGAGGCAAAAATCCATGGCCAGCAATAATCACCAGTCCTTTAGCCACCTCTAGAAAGAAGGCAGAAAAGCAAACATACATCTACTAGATTTATTTTCTCTGAAAGAGTTAAAAAAAAATTAAAGAATGTGAAGAAAGAACTTACTTTCAGTGCAAATAGGACAGCATCCTTTTCTGTTCAGGATTTTACCCTAATTGGGAGAAAGACAGGCTGATTTAATGAAAGAGGTTTTGGAGCAGTGACTGTGTTATGTTGTAAGACTGGATAAGCTTTTGAAAATAGTTCAAGTTGTGTTTGAACTCAATGCCCTGGTTACAGCTTCAAGTATCAGGTGCTAAAAACAGACAGAACTATTCAAAGAGCTTTCTGGCAGTCTTATAAGAAATGAAATACTAAAAGGGGGTTCTCTGTTACCATTTTTCTCTTTAGAGGGAGTGTGAGAGAATTTTGGACTCATGTATTCACGGATATCTAAAGCAGACTAGTCATTGGGTTAACAAGATTGCTACCTTTTCCCCAACCTCCCAAAACACATACAATGCATTTCCTATGCACACCCTTTTAGTTACCACACAGGGGAAATCTGTTCCATGCCCACCCCCACACTCTCTCCAAATTATTCCTTTTTCCTACAAAAATGAAGGAAATAAGGAAGGAAGGAGTCACCAGTAGAGATCTAATTCAGCCAGATTTCTTTCATGGCTAAATCTTCTGGTATCTCTCACCAAACTGTATTACCAGTCATGGACCAATGTCCCCAGTGAAGTAAATGGGCATGCATCCAAGGATGTGCAATATATAAAAGCAAACAATTTAGTCTAGTCATACTAATACAGACAAAAGGTTCGAGTCTTTATTACCACCCTGCCCAGGGCAATTTCATGTATGGTTGTGTCTTATACAAGGCTGGCTAGAAGCAGAAGGCATGCCTCTGTATACATCCATTCATGGCCCTTTTCAGTCTTCATTGAATTAAAAGATGTTCTGTCTGATTCTACTTAAATTCCATACAGCTAATCATCAAGCTAGAGGATAAGCCTGGAAAATTTCAGACCGAATGATGTGTTTTTCCAAGCAAAAACTGGCATAGGTTATAACAGAACTTGCAGAATCACAGAATCATAGAATGGTTAGGGTTGGAAAGGACCTTAAAGACCACCTGTTTCCAATCTATGGTGATTTTGGAGCTCACCGCATTCCCATACACAGAAGGAAGAAGCACATGGAGCTGCACTGCTCCCCAGCACTGACCTTTTGCTCCAACAGTAGTTGAACACAGAGAAAGTCCCCTTTGTGGGACCACTGCTCCTGTTCCCCAGCGAGCAGGTAAGCAATGAGTGAACAGAAAGAGAGAGTGTAGAGCTGTACTATTCTGTCCACTCAACGTTCTCAACAGTGCAAGAAAAGCTTGTGAAAACAGACAAGAAATAGGTAGCAGGTCTATGGAGAGAGGAGGGAGGTGGACACAGTAAGCCCTATTACTGTCTGCCTCGTCTTCTGCTTCCAGTGCTGCCAAGCTTGGACAATGAGAGCTTGGTGACGGCTTGGTCGTGAGTGCTCTTGGGCTCATCATCCTCAGGGCATAAAAGTTCAGTGGAAGATTGTCTTTGAATGTGCAACTGCATGTGAACAGACTTGAGGCATATCTGGACTTGAGAAAAGGGTCGGGTCAGAGTTTCACTGGCAGTGTGGGCAATGCTTGGATGTTTGTGTGACCACCAGGCCCCAGAGCAAAAAGAATAGCTGAGGACAAGGCTGCAACAGGGAAACCTAACAAGCACCTGCTAGGACAAAACCCCTTAAAAGAGGAACCATTAAAACTGTAACACTTGTACAAATGGAAGATGTGCAGCTGAATGCCACACGCGGCCCTGCACAGCCTTACCTCTCTGCTTCCATAAAAGAGTTTGAAATCATCAGCCGAGCTGGAAGTGGCAAGAATTCAAGTGAAATTGGAATCTCCAAGGCAGCCTGCTGAGGCTGGTTACTTGAGCCACCATGTTGGCCTGAAATCCTGTTTTTGTCTTGTAGAATAAGGAAACCCATTATTGCTAACATGTGCTGCAAGAGTCCGTTAGCATTGAGGGTTCCCTTAGGAGTGGGCTAAGTGATGTGATCCCATTTTTCCCTATGAATATTTATAAGCAGACCACATTTGAGTCTATTTATTTTCTGGGATTTTTTCTTCTTTTTATGAGGTTTTCAATTTTATGTCTGAGCTTTTTATTTTCTTTTTTTTTTTTTCAAGGCAAGACTAATTGCAGGGGGAAGGGGGTTGTTTGGTTGTGCAATAGCAACAGCTGTTGTTTTTTTGTGCCTCATTTGGCACTGAAGTAAAAACAGCAACTTTTTGTTTGTAATAATAACAGATGTGTATAACATTAAATGCAGTCTGTGCTAGAGATGGGAGAACGTGTTCTGAATAAATTTGCAACTCACTTGAAGTTCACGGGTTCAAAATTTACCCACAGAATCGAACTCTGCAAATATCTTCACATGCCGTGAATTTAATTCTATTGACTTTTGCACAGCCTTGGAACTCAGAAAAGGCTGTATGCTGTAAAATTCACCGGGCTCTCCTCTAGCAGTACAAAAAGAGGTAAGTCCATAACCACTTACCACATTTACATTGTTAGTGAGGAACGCAAAGGCATAAGGAGAGGAAGCAAGGTGGAAAACGATAAGGATGGGTAATCGTAAAGGAGATGGCACAAGGCAAGAAAGAGGCTGCAGCATGGGTAGGGCAAGCAAACAGCAAATTATGTAAGAAAAGGTCTAAAGGATCTCTCAAGTGCAGTCTTGCCAGCTGTTGAAATTCCTTTCTTTCTATAAAGTATTTAAGCACATGTTTAAGTTGAAGCACACATGGAGGGCCTACTAACTTCAGCAGGACTGGATACATGCTTAATAGCTTGGCTGGATGGGTGCCAGCGTGTACCGCACCTTGCCAGCTGACACTCCAGGTAAATGACAGAGGGAATATCTATGTGGAATCAGTGGTCAGAAAGCAAAAACAGAAACCACAAGCCACAAGTCTCACTAGAAGGCCAAGGAGGACTGATTTGACTACAAATATGAGAGGAGGGATTGGATTTGTGAGATGTATTGCCTCTGCTGCAGAGGAAAAGAAGCTAAGAACGACACTTCCTGTAATTACTGATACAGGATTAAATGCTCCGAAAAGGAAAGAAAAAAAGAAACTGGAAAATGTGCCTAGCCCTATGAAGAAAATTAAATAAATGGCAGAAGCAGTCTTCGAAAATATGTCAGCCTGTGACCAACACATTGAATAACAGGACTGGTCACACATTATTAGAAATTTCTGCAGAATTACCACTTTGAAACCCATCCTTTCAAGAAATAATCCCCCAAAGTCTATGTTGATAAATTAAATAATATTCTATCACAAAAAAACCCCACAACATCATGCAGAGTATTAAGACTGCATGGTAAAGCATTTAAGTCAAGGAATAATATTGTAAGTTCCTTGTGAATCTTCAGTCCTTTCACACTCAGTCATGTATATCATAACACAGTTTTAATGAGAACTTTTTATGTGGCTTGACATCCTAAGGGACACTAAACAGCATTTTATTCCACAGCAGTCTTCAATAGTCAGTAGAGATTGCTTACTAACAGAAATATTGTGAAGGGAGGAAAAAAAATAGAGCTCACACCCCTACATTTTGTGGAGACAACGGTGTAACTCTGTGCATGATATCCAGACTTTCAGTATCAGAATCACTGATATATATTTATCTGGAATAATGTAGTGTGTTTAATTTGTGTTTATAGAATTGTGACAGAATACCTCACCAAAGAGAGTGGAGCACACATGAAAAGTAAAAGATTTAAATCCATCAGCATACGTTATTTGCTTTAAAATTACTCAGTACCCACTTTAACAGGAAAATAAATCTCACTCTACAGTTTACATTTTCTCCTACTTGGCCTTCCAGTTTAGCTTGGAAGAGCAGAAATGTAATGTGTACCTGTGGACGAGGGTGGGTTTGTGTGCAGCTTGCTGTAGACATCATTTTAAGACAGGGAGCAGGCTGACTGGTTAGGTACTGGAAGGAATGGTGCTGCAGGGTAACAAAACTGGTCTTTTCAGCCCTAAGGAACTGGACCTTGTCTGAAGACTCAACTCAGAGGTCTAGGGCAGTTTAGGACTTCACATTAACGTTGGAGCAGATCGTGTAGCAGCGCTGAATGTGTTCATCAGTTAGTTATGCTGCCGCAGGACTGAAGATGTTCAATTTTTACCCACCACTATTTTCATTTTAGAAGCCACTTCAACTGATCATCTCAATGCTCAAATTTATACATGGGTACTGCTGAAGTGCTGTATTTCACTCAAGATTTCTATTCAGCCATATTATTTATTTGATCTCAGAAGCATCTCAAACATTTGAAATGCATCAGCACTGGTAGAGTATAAATAAGATGCAGTGTGTGCCAGGTTCTTGGCCAACAAAGACTTTGAAGAGACCTTGAAGGGTCCAAGCTCCCTCCTCCTGCTTAGACTGTGATTGGCCTGAACAAACCTGATTGCCGTGAGCCACATCAGGTTCCCAGAAGAGTAGCTCCATTTGTTCATACTTCCTAAGATGTATGCAATATCTCACATTGAGGCCCATTGACTGGAGAACTGCCCTCCGCAACGAGTGCCAGAGGGACAGGAAAAGGAGGTCCCCTCTTCTGAGGATGAAGGCATCACTCTTGCAGCCCGCTGGCCCGGCAGAACAGGGAGCACCAAGGTACAAGCTCTGTATTCTAGCACTGCTTCTGGCTGTCAGAAGTTCACACGTATAAAATTTTACAAAGTAGAGTTTGTCATTTAAAATTTTCTGCTTAGGTGTCTGTGACTCATATTTTCCCTACTAGCTTCCAGGATGGAGAAGGAAACACTGAGAAGGTGTAATACTAACGACTTGGCTCTCTCTCCTGTAGTTCTGTTCAAAGATCTGCCCCTACATGAGGTGCTATTTAGAGCTCCCTCTTCTGAAAGCTGGAGCCATTAAAACAAAATAATTTGTCAGTGACAGAAACCCAAGAAACAAAGGCTGACTTTAGCTCAAGGTTTCAAGTAATGCTATTTTTTTGAAGCAATTAAGGAAAGTTACAATTACACCACTCTTTGGGTTCACTTCAGACTTTCAAATAAAAAAATACTCGGGCTGCAACCTTAGAGAAAGCAGCATGGCTTGATTGAAATAATTTGCTTTGCTTTGTCTAATTTGCATTTTTCAACCAAGTATTAAACCTCATATGCACTGAAAAATGCAAGTACAATCACCTCCTGTGGCTTGCCTTAACAATATGCATGCTCTCAAAATATTAACATAGTAATCTCACTGCTCTATAAAGCTATTAAATATATCGGAAGGATGTTCCAGTGCAGATACCTGGAACAGAGAAACATAAAGGCAGGAGAAGAAAAGGAGCACAGAATCTACAGAACAAGGACAGTGGTGGGAAGCCCATATTCCGGGTAGCAGTAGCACACTTGAGGAACATCAGCCTAAACTAAAATGCCAGAGAATCCCTTCTTTCCAATCTGCATGTCCCACTGCCATGCACAAACTTCCAAGAATCACTGGAAAAGATAATAGTAGAGAAAAAAAAGAGAAGAAATCTCTGTTCTTTTAAAAAACTCACATGAGGACAGCTGCTGACTGGAATGCATTGTTTCTTGCGACACTCTGTCTTGCCTTTCACACAAGCACAGATGGTGCAGTTCACAGAGGACCACATCTCTCCATCCTGCAAAAGGGAACATGATATAGTATCAGCTGGGGCGGCAACAAGAAGCTATTTCAGCAATGTATCGTTGCACAAGAAAGGATGCCTTTCCCTGTTGGCACTGTGTCATTGTTTAGTCTAAATTATTTTGAGGTGTCTGTCCACGGACAGTCAGATTAAAGACAAAGATCAAATTCAGCAGAGTTTTCTTCCATTTGGCCCTCCAGGTCAGAAATTCATTTTTCCATGGCTGACCACATCACATTTGCATTTTCATCAGTGTCCTGATTATGTTCACTGTTTTCTCTCCAGTATCTGAGATGTGATCACACCTACCACCAATTTTCATTTAAGCTAACATAATTAGAAAAACCTGATTCATTGGGTTGAGTGATGTCTTTAAGTTGCTGCACGTGAAAGTATTGGATTAAGATGTCAGCATAGAGTGAATTTATTCCCAGATGCAGCATCATTTTTGACTTAGGGCAGGAACGGTTGAATAATGAATTCTAATTTAGATTACTTACAGCACTTTCACAGACACTTGATCTGCTAAACATCTGAAAATGTTTAGAAGATACAGTGCTGAACTTCTCAAATGCAGAGCAGGTAAGACAATCCGTGTATGGCTCTTAAAGTATTAGGTGCAGAGCAAAATATGCCTCATGGTCTTGTCCCCACTTACTTGGGAAGGATTGCTTGTGGAACTGCCCTGGCTCCTTTTTACATCATGATGCATTTGCCAACAGCAGTTCCTAAAACATTGTCTCACCCACTTACAGTCTTGTGCTAGCCTGCTTAGAGCCAAAATGTGCCTGTTTTCTGTTTATGGGGCTGCTTTGAAGGAAGGGTGAGGATAGACCTGACAGGAACAGGCAGTCCAAACAGACAGCTGTGAACAATTACATGCCCACCTCAACATGATGTTCTGACCAGAGAGAAAAACAGACTAAATCTTAAATGCCAAGGAGCCCAACTTATTCAGCACAGCATGTGTGACCAAAGGCTGTCTCTTCCCTATCTTTCTTTTCCAGGCCATGATACAACTGCCTGGTGTTCCTGATGCACCACATGTTCTTCTGGGCTTCTGATGACCGCTCTCCAAGCATCTGTTAAGGTACCAGAATATATCACAGCTGACTGCATGCAGCTACCCTGATTTTTTGTCTCACGTCTGTTTTGCAAAAACACATTCACTGTGCCCATTCTAACTCTGTTAGACCACTAACTTCAACAGAGCAACTCTGGATTCCCCTTTTTGACACAGGAGGCCAGAAATGGGTGCACTGTCTCACTATTTTTTCTGACTGCATATAATACTTAGTAATATAACAAGATCTTCACAAGAAGCAGAATGTTTTAGTTGGGTGCCTAAGAAGCAGGCATTTGTTCCTGCAGCACAATAGCACCAGTGTGAAAGTGCCAATCAGATGGAGTATAGTCTCAGCGTACGGTAGGTTCACATGTAATTTCCAGAATAAACACTTCAACTATGTACACAAAAGACGAAATAAATGGGAAGCAATTCTGGCTGAACAAATCAAGTATTCACAAAGGATTTAACATTTGATCTGATTCAAGGGTGTCTCAATTGACAGATGGCCCATGAGGTGACAGAATCTTTTTCTGACACAGTGTGAAAAAAGCCACGCCACTTGGAGAAACAAATAGGGTCTCAGCAACAGCTGAAGTGTTCTGCAAGGAATCCCTTGTGATTTGAGAACACTGGGTGAGAGCACGGCAGGTAACATTTATTACATGGCCATCCCAATATAAGATGTCAAGGGTGCTGTCCTTAGCAGAGATGTGAAATGTGGTAAATCAAGATGAGTAACTTTCAGCCAAGGTGAATTTCACACAAGCTCCTGTTGGCTCAGCTATGGAAGAGACTCTTTGGCTCAGCAGATAAAGCCTCCATACCACTCACAGTATCTTCTCCACAAACAACAGTGTTTGGGAAAGCAGAGCATTACTATCTCTTACTAAAAATGCATTACTTGTCATGAAACAGCAGGGACACAACGTGTCACATCAAGGGGGAACTAATCTTTTAATGGCTGTGCATCAACAGAATTTACACAAACTCAGAAAAAAATATCGCAGATGGCATATTTTGCAAACTTTGCCTCTGAGTTGTTCCATCATCATCAGGGATGGTGAGGATTCTGCTAAAAAACAAGCCACAATACTTACAGTAAACTCTTGCTGTTTCAGCCATTACAATGGCATCTGTTCTCGAGCCACACCTGAAACTTTACCTGGAAGATCTTATTGCCAAACTTGCACACTTTCACTTCCTCAGGAGAGATATACGAGACACACTCCTTGCAGCAGTGGTCTTTGTTTTTATTGCATTCGCCAGGAAGCAAGCACCTCTTCTTACATATCACTGTTGAATCCTAGGTAAAAGGAAATCATGAAATCACTGCCACAATGTTTGTGCTCCTGTGTGTCCTTACCATTATGTTTCTGCTTGCTCAGTCATTGCATCCACCCAAGCTACAGCCCAACTGCTTTAAATAGGCCAGCTCAGAGAAAATAAAAATTATTTGCTGTATTAAGGGAATCTTTCATGGTCTGTGAAGCTAAAGCTCAGCTTGTAGTTCTGCTGGCCTACAAAATCTTTGATTTGGTGATGCTTTCTTTTTTTTTTGTGCCCAGGTATAAAAGTGCAAGTGGTCACAGTCATGTGGAAGAAATGAAAAAAAACAACTATTGCACTTCAGCAGAGATGTGACAATTCACCATTTAGAATCTCCTCTCCCAGTGTAATGCAAACTTAAAAAGGATCACATAATCTTAGTAACTTCATTTTGCCTCACACAGAGCCAGGCATCGTGTCTCAGCTGAGGCAGTCAGGAACTCTTCAAACTTTCCTAGCACAACTGCAAGTGCTCTTCAGATTCTTGGGGACCACACAAGATACCAAAGGAGAGCAGTATCAGGGCTTACAGTTTCACAGCCCTACAAATTACTGCTTTGCCAGATAACTCACAGCGCACAATCCCAAAACACTGTGGACTTACCTGACATGTACACATTGTGCAGTTGTCATAAATAAACGAAGACCCATTATCATACACGTTGCTGTGAAAGAGGCAGCTTCCAAATGGGAGGTCAAACACTTTCCTCTGTCCTGAATATAAACAAACAGTAATAGAAACAGAATGTGGTTGAAAAGATGCCATATTGTCACCAAAAATAGTAGGGCTTATTGTCACCAGACCAAATTAATGTGCAATGTGTCATTTGCTATGTGTTTCCATTTTGGTGTGAAAAAAAAATACATACTTTTAACAGTTCACAGTTCTTCTAGCACACATTCATCTGTACCAATTCTACCATGGGAGGGAATATAAATATGATTTATGGCATGTTTATATTGGAAAAATCTTTCTTCTCCTCATCATAAAGTGCACAGTGCAGCTAAAGGAATAAAAAGTAAGCACTGCAAACTCTTAGGGTAGGTACACTTAAACTAGTTTAAACAGTCTTTAACTTAATGCAATAACTTATCAAATAAAGCAGCCTTAACTGGTTTTAGCATTTCTACCTCAGGGGTTCAGAGCAGCCAAACTAAATCAACTCAGTGACACTGATGCAAAAAAAAAAAAGGTGTTGTCCGGTCTCATTAAGATAGCTTGGTGTACCATGTCCACACAACGTAGCAAGAAATACGGGCACTTGCATTGTTTATGAGCAGAACGAGGGCAACGCAAGATGTTTAGTTTCCATAACCCATAAAATATTTGGGTTTCATGAGAGGAAGGCAAGGGTTAGAGCACTACACAGAGAAGGCAGCACCAATATCAAATCCTTCCTGAAGTTCTGCAATCCCGCAAGAACTTTCAGATCCAAGTTGCAACACACTTTGCAGTTCTGCAAACTTCTCTTATTCCTCAGCTTCTTTCCTAGTAGGTTATTTTAAAGAAGTGACCACTATGATACCAAATACAAGCGCTTTACCAAAACACTATACTTACCTTCCTGCCTTTGAATACCGACCCCTGTTTACTTTTGGTAGCAGCCAACTAGTAAGTTCTTTTATGAGTGGCTGCCAGTCTCCGGGTTTATCATTTCTGTAGTCTGACGTCAAATAAGCACCAATTCCAAGGCAGGGAATGGCCACTCTAAGTATATACAAGAAGCCACTAAGTACTAGGCCAATATTTTAGCTCTCAAGACACCAGGTCTTGGGACACTGTAATTCCTTCCCTTTTTCATTAATTCTTAATAAAAGTAGAACACCTTAAAAGAAAAAGGTTCTGTTTTCCTCTAAGATATAAGTGAACAAAAGGATAAGCACACAGCAAAATCCATCAGATTAGCTCTGAGTTTTTACAAATCTAATGTTAAAATAACTATTAAACAGAAGTTAAGAAATATTTCTTAATATTCAGTTAGACACAATCTGAACATCTCTCTCTTGCAAATTAGCTACCTTGGACTAACCTGAGCTTGCATAACCAGCCTTCTTTTTACTGTATGTGCATCTTTCTGCAAAGGCTTAATTTCCCTTGCAGGACTGACATATGAAATTAGTTGAGGATGCTCAGTAGCCCTAAAAGGAACTGCTCTACATCCATGCACCACTTATGGGCAAAGCCTAGTCATAGTCCCTCCTGGAACAACACTTCTGCTGCTCTATGTGAGGCCAGGACCTCAATCACATAACTTATGTCAACAAGTGAACAAAAGTCCAGTTCTCTCTCACACCCTTTTGTCATGCCTTGAAAACCACCCAGTGCAATTCCGGGTGGCCAACCCAGTTCAAACAGTTGGTAAAAAAACCACTGACAAAGGAGCTACCACTTTAAAAGATGTGGTGGTGAAGATATTGGCTTAATGGTCGGCTTTGCTGGCTCATAACCACTAGTTAAACTAATAATTCATGTCCCAGTAGAGTCCACAGCATTTTTCCAAGCTATATACACTGAGTATCAGGAATTCAATTGCAGGGAGGTCCTCCACATGATATTTTAAAAACCATGCCTCAGCATCCCTGAAAACGTTTCTCTTTCCTGACTGCCATGCAGTGTGCTATACATTCCTTGGCTCTACCTCCACTCTAAAGCTTTCAACATTTTCCCTGTGAACAGACATTATCTATTCACATGTATATGACATGCTTTAGAAGAAAAAAAACACATAAAATAAAAATCATTATTATTAGTGAACTCATTTACAGACTTTTCTAAAAGGAAAAACAGAATCTGGAGAAAAATCCCCATGAAACAGTCAAAAATTAAAGCTGGGTTTTGAATGACTAGATTAAAGAGGGGAAGTCTCAGCTGAGAAAAGCATTGGGTGGAGAGGACAAGAGGAGCTTACAGAAGGAAAGAAAAAATGTTCTCAGCTAAAATAGAAGCTCAGCATTTAGACTGTTCTCCTCTCCATTTCATTCCTCTACTGTATTACTCTCTGTCGCTAAGGTTAATTGTTCCAGGCAGATATTTATCTGTAGCTCTTCTCAATTAGCAAATAAATGAATAAATTCAGGTTTGTACTGATGCGGCAAAAATGTTAAGTATTATGAGAAGCTGGAACTCTATGGCTTGCTGCCTCCAAGGCCAGACCTCTCTGTACCCCTAACCTAGACCTGAAACCAGACTTTGGCTAGTAGTAAAGATATGGTCAAAATTAAAAAAAAAAAAAAAGTTTCTGTTGAAGAACTGGGAGTTATCAGCTCTGAAAATTTTCTAATCCTAGTTATAACCTCATAGACCAAATTAAAGCTAATATACTTGGTAGGATGTTGTGCTCCTTGTTTGTGAAACAGAGGGACGCATGCTGTCTGGGATCTGTGGACATGGTAAGAGCAAAATAAGAACTCTCAAAAGTCACTGCCTTCCTTAGCATTTCTTCAAAGAACTTAGAGGCCTCTAACTTACTCCTTTAAAATATGTTGGAAAGAGGTAATTGAAAATATTCCTGGTTGAAACTGGGATTCCACCTTAAGAAGGCAACCATGAGGCAGACTCCTGGGTTCCTGACCTCTCTGATGACAGCTTCTAAGAATGCAATTTCAGTCCAGAAGTTTCCTCTGACCTGCATTTCCTCAAAACCAAGAATGCAAATGCACACTTGAATAAAAATATGAGAGGGTGAGGCATTTTTCTTGTGGCAAATTCCAACGAAACATTTCCTCCCACCTTTATAAAACATGTAATGAATATGGGAAACATCTCTATATTT
>VZTO01008824.1:0-88541 GCA_013400615.1 Syrrhaptes paradoxus | reverse complement strand
AAAACAAAGATACTAAACAAAAAATTAAAAAAGAAAAAGAAAAAAAAAAAAAAGAAAAAAGAAAAAAAACAAAGCTAGCTGGACTGGATATATCCTGGTGTATCAATGAATATCAGAAACAGAGAAAGGCAAAAAGCACAGCAAAGACGAAAGCACAGAATATATGTCTAAGATTAAGTCAGTCAAAAGAGATCTTTGTTCTCATTCTGCTTTGTTGCCTGGTTACTTCACCATGCTTGTAGAATACTGTGTTTAGCTCTGGCCCCTCTACTAACATGTGCTCCACATGCTCATGAGAGGTCCAAGTTGTTAAACTTTAAAAAGCAGTCCACCTTTATCTTAGCAAGAGAAGTCAGCCCTTCTCATCTAACTGTCCTGCCTTATTTATCACTCCGAGCTGCAGGCTCATCCCAACAATAAGCTTTGTGTTTCTGGATGGTGATGGAAGACTCAGGAACAATTTCCTCCCACCTACATGCTGGATGGATGCCTCTTGGGGCTCCCTGGGGAAAGATGGAAAAAACCTGTTCATTTTGAAGAGCTCTGTGCCTGAAATGATGGGATGCCATTCCATTCCTAATGGCCCCAGTGAATCATGTAAAAGCTTTTACTTACAGACAGATCCATATATACACTATTATACAGAAAATAACATACTGACTGTACCCCCATTCTATAATAAGTTTTTGGGCACTGAAGTCTACCTGTCCCATGGGGCTACCAAAGCATCCTGAATGCACATGGCTAAAGGACTGCTCGTAATTCTTTCACTGCGGCATGCAGGAACACAGAGTTTATTGTAGACTGAAATGACTTCTCTAAATTAAGGGTCAGACCAGAAACTTGACAAAACAAAATTAATTCTTCACTGATGTTCCTTATGGTGCTCAGGGAATAGCTCTGTGAGAAGAGACACAGGTGCAGAATGAAAGAGAAAATACCAAAGAAGGGCTCTCTGAAGCAGTGATATCATTCAGCCCAGGGAAAAGGGCTAAGAGAAGACAAAGTTCAAACTTCGGTGACAATTCAGCAAATGGGAAAATAGGGTATGGAGACATCAGCCAGCCTGGTGACAGGATCAGGGATACATCCATGGAAGATAAAGCAACACTGCAACACTAGGTGAGCACAGGTTTGTTCTTGCGGCCTTGCTCCTGTATTTATTACTCACATATCCTATGCCTCTGTGAAACTGCTCTGGAGTCTTGGTTCTCTGACAGATTAAATCAAAGCTCAGGTTTAGCATATTATTGAGACATAGCTCGTTGGGCACTATAAGGAAATAATGTCAAAATCTACATTATATTTCTATTTTCTTAAAAGCCTCAGTTATCGCAATTCAAAACTCACAAAGCGTTCAAAATAGTAGCTTGCAAAGCTGGATTAGCTAGAGCTTCCAGTGCTTTAAATTGCATGGAATAGAATCGCACAGGAAAAACAGTGCAACAGAAGTTCAACAAAAAAATCAATGGAAAAAATAACTCAGGAGAGCAAGAAGATTGGCTCTGGATGGCCTAAGCCAGGGTGGGAACTGCACAGTAAACACCTTGCCTCCTCCACCTCCCAATTACATCTACAGCTTTTAGCTCACATTTCCCTGTTAAGCATAACATCTCCGAGGCAGCCAGAATAATCCAGGTCTGAAGCAACACCTTCCAGTAAAACCCAACTCGAACTGTAAGCCAGCACAGACCAATAAAGCACAAATAACATCTGCTTCCTGGGAGAAATGCTATTCAAGAGCTAGGCAATCCTTGAATGACAGTGACGTGAAGTCTTAATCAAGGGATGCTGTTGCAGTCCACAGTCCTCTGGCAGTAACAGATTTTGGAAGAAAGCTATAGTCTACAATAAAAAGATTCATTTTCCACCTCAGAGACAAACAAAAACACTCTAAGTCCTGCTGCCATCTTGTATCTGCAAAACAAAGCAAGAGGCTCCCTGACATTGGCTCAGAGGGTGGTATGGACTGAGGTATCGTCTCATCTCAGCAGCTTTTTCAAGAGACGGAAGAGAGGGGAAGACAAAATAGCACTTTCTAACTCTCCCATGAGAGGTCCATCTTTGAGAAAGACAGACAACAAATCTTTCCTCAAACAAAAGCATGGAGCTAGTCTAACTACCCATCCATCCACTTCTGCTAAGCTCCTACCTTGACTATGATACATCACTGGCCAATAAGGACATAAGAAACTTGGCAGAGCTGAGAGATGCTCCCATCTAGGCTATGTCAGGACAGACAAAGAGAAAAGTGTTTGAATAAAAAACTCTCTGTCCAGAAACTCCCCAAAGATTGGGAGCCTGCTGCAATTAATCTCCAAGAGCTTTGGGCTTCATCTACCATGAGGGTGAGAACAGTGACCACTGACAGCAGAGCTGCCCTTGTCATAACCAGATTTTGAAAGCACTCAAGAAATCTCAGGGGGACAGAGGTTTCCATGCTCCCGATTTGTTTGCTACTGATAACAAGCATGTCTAAACTTAATAATATGTTATATAATGTTATTTAGTGTTAAATGTTAACTTAGGTATTATCAAGAACCATGTTTATTGCAGGCATCTTATTTTCCAATTCACTTTCCGGCTTTATCTCTGTGCTTTAGTGAAGTTATAAATCATCTAAAAAAGATTCCTCCCTAGTTTTGTCCTGTGTTCACCTTGTGCTTGAAAGACTCTGCTAATCCTCCAAAAGAAGTAAAATTTCCATTGATTTTGCAGAATTTTTTGTCTAAGTGCTAGCATTAGGATTCAGCCCACGGTGGACTGTAGGCATTTATTTTTAATTTTCCTTCCAGAAGTGTGAAAGGTTGCATTTGCTACCAGTGAGGCCATCTTTGCAGGGGGAAAAAAAAAGTTATAAAAAATATCAACATTACATTTCTCTCAACTCCAGGATATGTATTCCAGATATTTAGGGCAAGGTCAGACACACACTGTAGCCTCAGCAGGGGTTGCTGTAAGAACTAAGACAGATGTTCAAGGTTGTCTCCAGCTATGAATAAGATTTTACACCACCAACATGAAAAATACCTTTGAAAGTTCAACAGGGTAACTACCGAGCAAGCCAGCACAAAAAGAAGCCAAATAAACACACAACTGTATGAGAGTTTGTCTTCCACCGCTCTAGCACAGTGCAGGTGACTACAGCCACCATGAAAATATTGAGACATTATCATTTTTGTGACAGCAAAGGCATAAAGGCAATGAATAGAAATCTGCTGGAAATGAGATAAGACATATAATTTGAGAGTCATATAATGAGGAGGATTGCCGTTCTGTAAAAAGCAGATTAAGGCATATCAGGACTCATATTTCACTACACCTCATTTGCTGATGTGTATGAGGCTTTCTACATGAATTGGATAGTATAATGGCTTGCATCCACTTGTTGGTCACCAGGAACTTTGACATATTAACTACTGTGTGATAGTAAAGACTTCCACTATCACCCAAACGTGTACTAAATACATAATACAAGTCAGCAACATGTACTATGCAGACATCTTCAAGACACCCCTGGAATCACACGCTTGTCAACCCATACCTTGGCTTTACAATCAGACATACAGTTCCTGATGTGTCATGTAAATAGACTTCAGGCACAAACGTGAGAGGATACCATATTTAAAGTGTGGTTGTAATTTGGAAATAAAATAGATGTTCTCTCACAAATCGGATGAAAGACACTCCAGTTCTTTAAAGAATGCTGGTGCAGTATGCGGTAGACAGTCTTTGGGGGTCACTCTGCCCTTACACAGTATTTCAGGGTCCCTGAAACAGCCCTGTTGGGTACAGTGAGAGCTCCCTGGAAGGGTCAGAGGAGGGAGAAGATTTTTAGGAAATGCACAAAGTAGCAAAACAGTTCTCAGAATAAAAGCAAGCAGCACATCCATCAGTTCAGCAAACAGACAGACAGACAAGTCAGGGCTTCCCACATCCCTGTGGCCTGATCTATTGTCTAGACTAGGATTTTTAAAATGCCTCTGTAGAAAATATTGGATAAAATTCAGATCAGGGAGATCTTGAGCTTCAGTTCAAAACAAGAGGTATTTATACTGCTTTGTGTGTCCTAGATTTTTAAACTCTGAATCTAGGTCTCAAACCCTATTTGATGAGGTATCACTGCTGCTATAGGAAGCTTTAGAAAGCGGTCTGAGTGACAGTCTAAGTGGTGTCCAAAGAACTACATGTGCAGCAAAGGCTCTAAAGAGCTCGCCTTTGTTTTAACACCAGATCATGCAGATCACCGTGGATATAAATTATTATCTTAAATGTCTTTAAAAGCACCTAAGAGCTATAAAGATTAGAAATAGTAAACTGAAAGATTCTTACGAATAAATTTCTAGAGAAAACTCTGGGGCAAAGTAAAGGCACAGTTCTTAAAACTGTTTATCCTTTCCCACTGTTTCCTCTCAGTCTGATGCAAAGGCATTCCTTGACACAGAAAATAAAAGTCTAAATAAATCCATCAGTTTCTAGCAGGTTAGAGTTTGACTCTACCACTTCTGCCTCCACGCGTACCCTTATATACCCTTATGATTGTTAGGTGTATTGTTTGTGTCATCAGCAAGCTGTATCAATAAAAAAGTTCGATTAGTTGTCTCCTACTAATACAAATTCATGTCCCCAAGCTCCTGGCAAATTGTGAGTGCATTTGCAAACTGTCACAGAGTTAGAACATCTTGACCTAAAACCAAGAACCAAAAATGCTCCCTCTTTTGGAAGTTGATCTGTATGTGGTTGGATCCAGCTGTTTAGGAATTAACCAAATTATCCATTAGTTACTAATCTAGGGTAGGATGAAGCCTCTTAAATACTGTCACACTTTCCATCAACCAAATGTACAAAGTGATTTGTGTTAGTGCCAAACCAATCCAGTCTTGCCATCTATTCCACTTCTTGAGAGCCACGTTTCCTGAGATTGCTTACATGAAGAATTGTTCTCTTTTTCAGAGAGAAATTGTGTGCTTTGTTTGCTGAAATACCACAGCATCCTCCTAGAGAGTGAAGCATACTGTTCTGGGGTATAGCTCTTTGCTTTGTAATAGAACTGCTGGGCAGCTGCTGGTTCTTCCAAGTTTTGAAACACATTTTGCACTGACTCTCCTGGGGGAGGAGGTGGAGGACCAGGGCATTTACTGCCTTGGGTGAAAGGGAACATTTTGGAAAATGAAATCTTTGGTTGCACAGTAGCTTTCTTGAAGTATGCAGAGGCAGAGACACTGCTCCTAAAATTTCACAGTTGCTGGAACTGCAGAAGGGCTCCTTGGGGAAGGTCACACGGCGCTCTGCTCTCAGCTGGGGGACTCAGCACAACCAGCACTTGGTCATATTTCTCCGGTCTAATAGCACTGTGCAGAAGTGTTGCTGGGATTATATTGCATCTGGCTTCACAATCCAGCTGAAATCAAATCACTCGCTGACCCAAGAGCCTAGCTGCAGAGTCTCGCAGCTGAACAGCCAGCAGCCCTCTTCCCTCCAGGGCTTACACACTGAGATCTTGGCTCTGTTGAAAGTGATGTTGTAAATAGTCCCTCTTCACTTGGAAGCCTTGAAAGGTTTAATCGCAGTGTGTACTTTTCCCCTCTCAGGCTGATTTCCTAAAGAAAGAAGGCTTATGCAGGAACAAACCAGGCACACCTGGAGCTTGTGAATCCCTGATCAGTCCCAGCCACAAATGATCAAAGGACTCCTCTGAAAAAGGTATATAGAGATAAAACAGCAAAAATCAAAATGACATTAAGATCTCAAGGACATTAAGTTCCTACAAGTTTTGTCAAAGCTGGACCACTGCAGAGGGTAGAGAGCCCCCAGTTTCTTTCCCAGAAGGGACACCAGCATCTCCCAGACCTCCTGTCTTTTGCTTCATGCTCGTGTCATGGAGGTGCTGGAGGAAAGCTCTGATTATTGCAATCAGGGCAGATAAAGGAGCAAGGGCCACGCATTTATAGAAACAGAGCTTTGTTACTTCTGCTGCTCCTGGAACAATATGTCTGTTCCTAGGTTAACAGGATCTAATCTGTGTCCCATAACTATTGCACCATTCCCATGAGATGAGGCATTTTTCTTCCTCTCTTTCCTGTTTGGTTTCTTCCCCCCCCCAGTACCTACACAGACTCATGATCCCTGTGTTCCAGACTGCCCTGCAACTAGAGTGCTGGATGCTTTCAGATGGAGCCCACATACTTGTTCTGCTTTGGAAGCTGTTATTTTATTGATCTTTCTCTTGAACAATTCAACAACTCAGGCTTTTTTCCAGGAGTAGACTTGTTTCTCTCAACACATCTCTTCCGCAAACAGAAATAATGTCCCACAAATTCTAGAGGAAGGTGTCCCTGCCCATGGCAGGGGGTTGGAACTCAATGATCTTTAAGGTCCTTTTCAAACCAAACCATTCTGTGATTCTATGAAATTACTCTCTCTTTCAATAGGTACTCTTTAATGTCTCTATAGTTACATGCAGAAGGCAGAGCTTTCAACTCTCTAAGTGCTTATTCCTTCTTCTGCTAGTTGATAGTAAGTTTAAAAAAAGTAACGGTATTCTCTACAGATCAGAGACATCTGTCGCACTGCACCTCAAACACCTTTGTGGGCTGTTTATTATCCCAGGCGCTACTGCCAGCAACAGAGCATCATTACTTCTCAGAATTTTTTTTCCCAGCGAGCATCTGAAAAGTTGTCTTCATTTTCTCAACTTCACTGACAATGCTCAGTACTACATAGCAGGTTAGTTCTTGCTTTCAGTATGGAGATGACTGGCCAGCATCTCAGATCCAGCTTTTCCTCTGGTCTGAATCCTTTCACATGACCTCCATCACTTGCTGCCATTTCACACACTTACTAATCAAACTCTCTTCCTAGCTGCAGGTGTCGTTGAACTGATTGATGCCACTGCACCTTATATAGTCTGTGGTAGCTAGCAGTATCAAAAGGCTTTGGACTCCTGAAATTAAAACTAGCTCTTTACTAATAGAGAGCTATTTGACAAAAATGTCGCAGCCACAAGTACTGCTGCATGTACGATCCACCCATCTTGGTGTTTCCTATAAATCAGACACATACTTCTAGAAGCTATGCTTCCCCTTCTAATCTGCTGGGAAATTAGGGATGGGGATCTAGCACTGTACAACACACACTGTAGCACAATGCCTTTCTGTAATGCTGGAGGTTAGAAAACACACATCTGGTGGAAGAGGTGGATTTTAAGGCGGGATGCTGCACCAAAGGTCATACAGATAAGTAGGAGTCTCTCCATTGATTTTCAGTCTGCTTCGGATGACAACATTTGGAGCAGAAGTCCCAGAAGTTGCACAGGGTAATGGTGAAAGATGAGCCAAGATAACGGTGTAAGCAGGAATGGGCCAGGAGGGGAGAAAGGGGCAGAGATCTCCATCACCTTGGGGGTAAAGAGCAGCAGCTTCATGGGGACAGCAGAAGGGAAGCAAAGACATTGGCAAGGAAACAATTCTGGCATGCCACTGCAAGAGAGAGTTCAGCTATTTGTGATTAATTTAGCTGTTACACCAGAGTCTCTAGTGACTATGGAAGCTTTGCCATGAGCCACACAATTATTTATTTCTCTTCTGAAAAGAACTGTTTCGATGAAAAATTGCAATAAAACTTGCTATGCTGGAAACTGCCTGTGGCCAGAAAAACTATTAAAAACCACTAATACACTTCTTCAGCTTATTCACATCCCATCCCAGATAATAAGAAAGTTAGGGTTAAATCCAAGGGACTTTCCTAACTTCAGTTGTTAGAAGCAGAGCAGTAGTTCTGCAAAGCAGGTCCTGGCTTCTTGCAGCCATGACTTTTCCCCTGAATCAGTTGGGGGCTGCTTTGTTTTCATTGGCATCCAGAACACACGAAGCACAGTCCAGCGAGTGTACAGTTGTGGATACATTACCAGTCCATTTGCATAACATTTCAAAGTCTTGACCTAATGCTTGCAAAATGATAGTCGCTGCCACAATGTATTTATATAAATAGCATTTACTTTCATAAGATAAACTTGTGCAAAGGTTTTCCTTTTTTTTTTTCTTTTTCTGCAGCATAAGCTTTGTGATACTACCTTACAAGCTTTTCTTCTATGTCCTACAGTGAACAGTACTCCTAAAAAACCCTTGCTTTGTGCAACTATTAGTGTCTACCTTCACTCCCACTTCCAATTCCCACATTATAGCACAATCCTAGCCTCCATTTTGGGAACAGTTTTTCCTTCCGAACAGTCTGTCCGCAGAGATACACCGTTATTAAATCCCTCCAGTGTCCCCAGCGGGTTTCTTGCATACACAGAATACTAGCACCATTGTGGTCCTAAGAAAGGTGACAATTCTGACTCTCACTTCATCATCATTCTTTAAAATACTTGGTCATGACAAGAAACTCTACAGATGTATCCACACAGCTTTGCCTTAGAGCATTAGTTTTAAATAATTCGCCTGAAGCTATCTGCAGGACCAAATTGCAAGACTCAAGTGACTTAAACCTCCAAATGCCCAAATTCTGACATCTGGCATTTTGATACAAAAATAAAGGCTTTATTTTCACCAGAGCAGATATTTTCTTGTAGACGATATGAACTTCATTTCATCATGTGGTTTGAAGCTCCATTTTTTGGAGGTGCAAATGTATAAATAAGGTCATGAATAAAACCAGCTAGGGTTGTTCTTGGAAAAGGAAAAAAGCACACAATTTAGAATAAGGTGCCTACACACCTGAATTTGGAAAAGTTGTTACTTGGTCAAAACCTGCCAGAATAGCCCACGCCAAGTCACTCTTCCATTCACAAGCAAAAAGAACAAATCTCCTTCAGTGATTCAGGGCAATGAGGTACGGGAGAGGTTGAGACTTAATCCTTCATCATCTGTTTCTACAACTTATGGATGCCCTTGCCTGAAGGTCTGATGATAAAGCACACCGATACCTGTAGAACATCCATGGTAAAATAAATCATACTGTCACAGTAGCAGCAAGGACACTACTAGCTTTTTACAAGACCTTCATAGATGTATGCACCCTCTAAATGTTATGCTCCAGGTATACTGCTGAAGTAACCTCAGGAAATATAGGATTACATACACACTATTTCCTTAATGCATCCGTCAAAGGTTTTTACTAACAGGAGATCCTGTTTGTCCTAAGCACTTAGCAAAGAGAGTTAAAAATACACTTTCAAGCGTTATGTAGACTTCAGCAAGAGAAAGTGCTAGACTGCAGCTCATTCAGAGGATTTATTGGAAATAAAGTTTTAGGAAAACTAGACTACCTTTATAAAACCAGTAGGTTATGAAACTGTTCCTACAGGGAAACAGTCACAGGGGTAGATTCAGCCTACTTGAAGTGGTGTAGGATTAGACTCCGTGTAGGCCAACAGTACTTGTCTAAGTAACAGCCCTAATACCACCATGCACAGTTCCACCACTTTGTACTACCTAGAGCTGTCCTTCCCCAGAGATACGGCTTGGCTTTACTCCAGGGGAGGGTACACTCTGCAGCTCTCCAGGAATAGCCTTGGGAAGCACTTTCATAGAATCACAGAATGGTTTGGGTTGGAAAGGACCTCAAAGATCATCGAATTCCATCCCCCAGCCATGGGCAGGGACACAGTCCACTAGACCAGGTTGCTCAAAGCCCCATCCAGCTTGACTTTGATTAGGAATCATTTACAAGTAAGAGTTCCTCTACCACTTCCTCCTTCTTCCAGGGGTAATGACTTACAGAAGCATCAGCAGCAAATTCTGACATTGCCCAGTCCTGGCTAGCAAGACTGATAGGGGAATCACAGGTTTTCTTCCCTCTTTCCTAGCTTGCAACCCATCTGCACATGCATGGGGAGAAGGTGGATGAAACCCTAAGAGGTCTGTCCCTCCTTCACACCCCTGCATGGACCATGACATACATTAAAGTCTTCCCTGTCTTTTCTTCCAAATTTTTCCCAATAAAGTTCATATCCAGCTACTGCTGTTCATTTATGGGCGGGATCCTGTTGCTAATTACTGGCTTCTCATTGGCAGTAATGCACCTGTAAAGGCTGATGCCCAGATCTATAAAGATCGTGGGTTCCTCAGGGACAGCTTAAGCATGATGTAGAACCTAGAGAAATATGGGTTTAACCATTTAGGCATGTATAGCACGCCAGAGCTGGCTATATTTTGGCCAGGCCAGCATTTCAACACCTGCCTAAAGGCTTGCTCTGGTTCTTGTTCTGGATCAGCATCGTTATGGCAATCCAACCAGCTTGGCACCTACCTCTGAGCTAAGCTCACGTGACATTCACAAACTGGATAGTCTCACATCTAAATTCTTTGCGGACCCATTTACATAGGCCACGCTCAGGCCACAGCACATGGACAACTTCATTCAAAAACACTGCCAGAAGAGTTGGAATTACTTGTATCTACCTTTTCCATAACATCCTGCTAACAAAAGCACTTCAGAACTGAGGCGCAACCCAAGATGAAGGTACTCCATTGTCCTCTTCATCAAGCAGCACCACCAAGCAGTCAAAAATGAAAAGATCCATAGGAAACTAGTAGGTTGTCTGGAAAGAAGGATTATGTTTCTAGAACCTAATGAAGAGGGCATGTACCCCAAAGGAAGAATTTTTTCAAATTCAGGGACTTCTCGCACACAAAGATCTTTCTGCATTATACATTTTGGAAAATAATCACATCATGCTAAGAATGGAGGTCACACCGCATGCAATTGGAAATGCAAATTACAATACATTCTCATATTTGAGTTACTGCCTCATAATCAAAAGCCATTAGTAGTCCCCTAAGAGAGATAATAAGCAAGCAAATAAAATTTGGGTTTGATTGCAAGTGTAGGTCTCTCCTTGGCCCTGTTAACTCTCCTTTGTACCTGTCTAATGATGTAGAATAGTCTTAAAATCAGTGTAAAGTGACTCATTTCCCATAGGAAACAGAATCATACATTTTTATGCATGGGATTTGTTAAACTACTGGAAAAAAGTTAATCAGCAGAGCAAAGACATCTGAAAAATGTGAATTATTTATATTGTAACCCTCATCCCACAGGCAGAGAACTTCTGTAACTTACTTCTCCAAAAGTTCTTGTCTTCTTTTCCCTACTCTTCATTTTTTTTAACATGCTCCTGAGATTACAGTCCAGAATTCTCTGCTCAGCAAGTTTTTGGCATTTGTGGTGTTCTCAGCTGCATGCACTTCCAGTTATTAACCTTCCCTCTCCTCGTGCTGGCCTTGCAGGGAGGTTTTCAGATAATGTGAGAAAGTGTCATCTGAAATTATTCTAAAGCAGAGAACTGCTACACACTCCAACCTATTATTGTAAATTAACACTGAAGGCAACTATACCTTTCAAAATGATACAATTTTTTTTACTATTTAAAAAAACAGGCCCATCATATAAAACAGCTGCCATGTTTATTTAGATAAGTGCTCCTCCGCTCTTATAAGCGGAGGCTGATGACAGACGTGTTTTTAAGGCAAAAAATATTAACTCTAGAAATGTCAGCATCTGCTTCTTTTCAGCCTAGCCTTACAGATTCACACACCATTTTTCATCCACAAGGAAAGTTTCCTTTTTCTTATAGAGAATCTAAAAACATGGGTGTAAATTACTGATCTTGAGGCCTGACAGTTTTATTAGCATGTCACTGGTGCTACATGTGTTAGGTCTGATTAGACATGGAGAGTGGCTGGTTTCCATGACCCACTCTTCGTGGGATGAGGAAGGCTTGCACTTTCCTTGCAGGAATTTTCCACCTGCCTGCTCCATTTCTGTGAACTAGTATTTGCTAAAGTCACGAGATGCCCTACAAAAGCACTGTACGTAGTTCCTGGGGTTACTGGAAAGACAGAAAAAAAACCCACAAGGCAAAATTTTCTACTGAATTCAAGGAGTACAGCCTTCTAGCTCACACAGCTAACACATGATAATTCATTTTCACATATTTAGTATGGTAATTATTGTGCTTTTAATCATGTGCTTAGTATTGTTAGTAGATAAAGCAGATGAAGCCCTATACTTTAGTAGATACACGCAAAGAACACCTCCTACATCTTTACCCTACATCACAGAGGAGCTCTGCGGTACTCACATTGCCTCCCAAAGAACGCATGCCAAAAGAAAATACCGCTCAGGGATGACTATGTACAATCGAACCATGAACAGACGTATGAACAAATGGCAATTAGAAGGTGGCTGCTAACCATCAGCACTTCAAGACAAACCATCTTCCCATTAGTGACCAGTTAGAGAAAATCAGAGCTGTAAGAATGGACTACACTAAATAACCAAAACCTGTCCTACCCTGGAATGGTAGCTGTTCTCCACAGCTGGCTATCTTCGCTTCAGGCTATGCTCAGGTTGTTACCCCAGACATTTTAGTGACAGCAAGACCACTCCAGCATAACTGCACAGAAAGGTGCTGAAAAATTTCCCCAGTTGTCCTTGGAGCAGAGCAATGCAGATGACTTCTTGCAAATAATGTATTTACATAGGTACAAACAATGTGCTGCAGGCTTTAAGCATAAACAAAAAGCAGCTTGATGATCTAATTAGGTAACACAAACCCAGAGAATGCACGGGAAGCAGCTTAACAAAACCGCAACTGTAACTGTCCTGTAAGGTTTGGGGTTTCTTTGTTTGCTTACATGCTTTCTGCAATTTATCCTGCCTTTGCTGCTTGGCAAAAACATATTTTTACAGATGGGGCTAAAAACAGCACAGGATGACAGAGGACCAAAGAAAGTAAGTGTTGCCAAGTGAGCCTGAATGAGGTTTCTGCAATTCTGTGTCCAAGTTAAATTGATATTAGAGTAACCGCTGGTAAAGGCTTTCTATTTTTGATCTTTTCTGTGAGCGACAAGCACTTGTTATTTGCTATGCTTAATATTCCTGAACTCTTAATTTTTAGGATCAATCAAGCATTCAACTTTTTAAAAAAGTTATTTTGACTGACATTAAGCTGGTATTTTTTCAGTAACACCAGAGGAGTCTGACTGGCAACTCCATTTTGCTTGTAGTTCAACAGGGGCTTTATTTTCAAAATAATTTCATTATTTGTTTAGGAGAAAATGTTTTTTCTCTCGTGCATTTTCAGACTGCAGAAAAAGATAAGTTTGAATTTTTTGCAAGTGTAAGCGTAACTCTGCCAAATCCTGTACACTTCTAAGTCCTGATTAGGATTTGCAAAACATCGTATCTTGAGAAAATTAGATAAAAAGGCTATTTTCAATTTTGAAGCTTACATTTCTCCAAATGCCTCTGTAAAAATCATGCAATAAAGTTGTCCAGATGGTAATCGGCAAGTGCAAACTGTCTTCCCCAGCAGCAATTAGGATTTATGCAAAGGAAAAAAGCAAACCAGATCTACTTAAAAGTCTACTCTGCTTTTCAAGGAAGGAAAGTTTAGCAGAGATTTTCAGTGGTTCAGAATGGCCACCAAATTCCTTGTGCTGGGTGTTCTCTAGGGAGCATTTACAAGAGAAGTGTCCTAGGACAGGCAGCACATGGCTCTTGGTTTGCCACAGGCAGGACATAGTTTCTTCCTCAGACAGAAATGAAACAGAAGCAGCAAAATAAAGATGAAGAGCAATTCTTAGTGAGAGCATCCCTCAAAGCGCTGCCTACTCTTCCCATGATGATTAAGAAAGTGCACGTACCAAAAGCAAGAGAATTGTCTTTTAAATGAAGACACAGAAGCAAATGAATCCCTCTCTAGATAACAACACTACAATTTGTCCAGTGTGTGAGACCTCTCCCCTCAACTCCCTTCTGTTTTAAATGATCTGGAGCAACCAAAATAAATGTAAAGAAAAAGGGATTATTTTGCAATTTCATCCTCTTCCCAAATGTGAAACACTTGCTTAGGAAGGGCTCCTCTTCAAAGCTAAACAAAATCTTCTCTGTATTATCCCTTCTATCCGTAGCCCTCTCAAACTCTCTTAATTAATTTTACTGCTGGTTTCAAAGAGTTCTCCAAGTTGGCCCAAATCCCTTTAGATCCCATATCAGCATTAGCAACAGAAGATATATTATTACTGTCTCTATTTCTCCCCCTCTTTCGAAGAGGAAGCTACGAAGGATGATCAGTCACGTTACCACTCTAGAGTATGAGGCAACTACTGTATCTGAGGCAAACTCTGGACTCCTCATGTCTAATTTTTATACATACAACTAATTTGATAAATGCTACATTTAGGTTTGGTTTTTTTTCCTACAGTTTTTTTCTTCTTTTTTTTTTCCTGGCAAATTCTAAAGGAATTAGTTTATTCCGTAATAATCTCATTAACTCAAGACAAGTCTGAATTATGTTTCTTTTTATTTCCATCCTTCCAGCTTGACTGCAAAGCTCAAAAAAAAAATTAACTCAGATTTTCAAAAGCACCAGATCTCTTATGTAGATACAATGAACTCTGTGTAAATGAGATCACGGACAGGATTCTTCCAAATGCAAGGCTTTCTCACAAAAGGTCCAGGAGCTTTCCACAGTAGTCAGGTAAGGTTTTGTGGCCAAATTCACACACAACATTAGGTAATGCCACTCTAGAGAAAAGGCAATTTGAACATGGTGAGATAGCAGCTCCTTATACCAAAGCTGAATTTGACAGAAGCTATTTTAATGGATTCTTTTTCTGGAGTAATTATTCACTCTTTTATCCTAAAAGAGTGAAAGAGTGGGAGGGAGAAAAAAAACTGTACGGATGTCAGACACTCATAAACAGGGATTCTTCTATTTTGGTGTAAATTCTTTGCAGATTGCACCATGCATTTGTCCCACTGGCAAATTCATTACAAGAGGGAGAGCAAAAACTTTTTTTTCCCCCCAGAGTGAAACTTCTTAATTGCAAGCAGGGTTTCAGAATGGTATTAGAATGACACATAATGAAACAGAAATCCAATATTTGCAGCTATTTTTAAATGCAGCAAAACAAGGAAAAAATTTTGCCTGCAGAGTATGTTGAAGAGAATTACTAAAGTGCATCAAAAATCAGAAGAACTAAGAGCACCATAAAATCAACAGTTAACATATTTTTAAAGCAACATTTTGCTTGTGAAATTTCAAAGGAAAAGCAGCAGTTCCCCCCTTTTCTTGCTCCCACCAGTAATGCTCAAAATGAAATCTGCAACTTCCAGTTCTCCATGTTTCTAATCCATCAAGACTATTTTAAAAAATAATTATTTTATGTGGAGCATTTCATCAGATGGAAGTGAAATAAATAGAATGGAAAGGATGGAAAACCCCAAGTAAACTCTTTTCTAAATAACATTTATTTGGACTTGAAATTTTAAAAGGAAAAGAGTTGAATTGAGACACACTGTTGGGAATTTGTTGCTGAACAGCCTGTGTGGCACTTCCTTATTAGGAATCTCCAGCACTGGCAAAATTTTCTCTCCAATTTATCCTTGCTGCTTTTCTCTTAGTTGGAAAGAGAGTTTCTAACAAATCCTCGGAAATCCAAAGGCCACAAAGGCCCTCACCACTGCAAACCTAGAAGGAAACATTTTGCCTCTTGTACGTAGCCCTGAGAGCACAACTCACAGAAACACCGGTGCAATGCAAAGCTCACACAGGTCACATCTGCTGGTAGATAAAAACCACCTGAGCAGGAACACAGGTTGTGCCAGCACTCAGAGCACACTTAAAAGCTGAGATCCACCAGTACAACACCACTTGTATCACAATTGCAATGCTCTCCTTTTCCCCTCTCTCACTCTCTGAGCCTTTTCTCTCCCCCTCTCCATCCTCAGCGATTCGTGCTTTTCATTGAAATATTTTCCTTCTGTGAATTCCCATTTTTTCTCTCACTTCACAGATCCAAACCCCCTTGCCTGGCTTGTCTTCCCCCAACCCATGCAGTTGCACTACAGACCCTATGAACCTGTTCATCCAGCTGTGAGCCCGAGTGACCCATGGCAGCAGCATCACCACAGGGCTGTCACCACTGGGTTCCCAGTGAGCTTTCCTTGGCAACAGGATGGCTGGGAACTGAGCTGGGCTCAGCTCCACAAGCAAGCCCCAGCTGAGTCCTCCCATCGCGGTGCCACAACAGACCTCTGCTTTCTCTCTCTCAGCTGCCTGTTTCCCAGGAGCCAAACTAGGTAAGATGGTTACACAGCTCCATGGAAGTGGTTAAAATCTGGAGGTATAATTAGAAAAACGTTTTCCCTGTTGTCATGGGTAAGGACTGAGCAGCAACCGCGCACCACCAAGCACTACATGATCGCCCCCTTCCACCCCTTCCCTCTCCCAGTGAGACGGGGGAAAAAATTAAATAAAAAGAAAAAAAAAGTGTAACCTCGTGAGCTGAGGTAACGAGAGTTTAATAATACAACATGAGAAAAAGAGAAGATAACAACAACTAACAGTAGTATAAAAGCAACACACAATGGAAAAACATTTTAATCTTACAGAGGGACCTAAGAAACAGGGAATAAGTTAGAGAAGCCCTGAGAGAGACTCGTCACCTGAACAAGGCCTCCAGCAATTCAAAAATATAAGGACCATAGAGATGGTTTCAAACACCATTTATCTCCTTCCTGACCAACACAAGGGAAGGGGTAAGTGTGAATAAGGGCAACAGTTGTGACTCTAAGACCACCAGCAGATGGTTGCTTTCCAGGTCTGAGCATCATCAACTGAAGGCTATCCCATACTCAAGAGGTTTGCCAAGGAGAAGGATTGCATAAGCTTCAGGCAGGTCATCTCAAGCCACCTCTATCAGCTGCTCGAGCTTATGCCGCTGACTTTGCCTGAAGCTGATTTAGCAAGTGCTTGCTGGCTCCCTTCCACTGGCAGAGCTCAGGAGACAGGAATGTATGCAAGATGGGAATATCAAACATTTAGGGGTGGTAACATCTTAACCAGCACAGCTGCCGGCAAAGTGAACATCTATCCGTTGCCCAGGTTCTCCTTTTGCAAAGGAAAATGCTTTCATCCACAGACTCATCTGCAGACAATACAAATATCTGCTCCCTCACTAAGAAAGTACCTTGTCTGTGGTTAAGTTTGTGTCCAGTGTAAATTAGTCCATGCATTGGTCTGTGTTGCCATGGCTAGAGTGCTTTGGATATCAGAGCTAACTTGATTATACTGCAGTGTCAAGCACACAACTTTTTTATTGTAAGTTTTAGTGTAAGTGAGCCACAGTAAAACTGAGAAGAAACAGCACTGAGGAGAACATTCTTTATGACTTTTTAGCATGACCAGTACTACATAGACATTGGATAATAACGATGCGATACTCTCAGACCACTTTCTTTCCTAAAGAACACGACACATGGTTTGGTTCTTCATGTTTAAACTTTTTTTTTCCACCCTGTAATTACATAAGTTGTCGAGCAGCTCTCCCATATGCAGGCAAAGCCATTGTTTATGAACTGTCTGGGGCCCACTCTGGAGCACCGTTGAGGATTTGGCACGTCTCTTCGACCCAGCTAACAGTGTCATGGACACCCCATCTGCATTGACCTATGCATAATGCAGAAAGAAATTATACCACAATCAAAGGACATTTGTTAAGACACGAAGAATTATAGATTTAGGAAAAATTCGGAGCCCCAGATCTTCAGTCTTATGACAATCCTGCACAACAATGCAAACAGCGTCACAGCGTTGCTACAGAGAGAAGCATCAGGCGGGAGGGAAACGCTTACCACCCAGAGCTGATCAGCAATCTTTCTGGTCTGGAAATATCCTGTTCTTACGCCTCCCAGGCACTGCTGGCTTCACCCAGCATGAAATCACCTCTAACGCTGTCTGTCTCTCACAGAAGTTAATTCCACTCCAAGGTGCAGTCAATTCTTATTTTACTCCAACTCGCACATTCCTACTGGTGGTGTCTTTAGGTTCTCCTATTCTCATGACACCAGTGAGGGACTATCTTGCTCTTACTCGCCAACAAAGTTTTCAAAGAACTGTGTCTGGAGAGGGAATTCCTGCCTGAGAACACAAGAAGCCACTTCTCTCTTTGGCTGCTTCACTACTACTTCTGTCGAATCCTGTTCAGCTTCCCAAGCAAATGCACTTCTGCCTGTTCGTCTCCTGCATCCCCTCCAGCTCAGTACACAGCTCAAGGCACCTCTCAATTCCCTTTCCACTATTGCAAATTACACTAGAAATTGCATGCTTTCTACCAGCAGAGAAAGATAAACACATATGTGCTCTGTTTTTTTCCATGCTTGGCTAAATACATCTCTGCTATTGCTCCTGACGGTCTGTATTACAGGAGGAGCAGCAGGGGAAAAAGTAATCATTCTTTTCCCAGATTCCTCAGTACAATTATTCGTTTTTCTAATACGCTTCCTGTGTTTTGAGAATTTTCCGTGTTTTAGGGCAAGGTAAATAAATCCTGCAACTCACATGAGTGTTCTATTTTTGACAGTTCTCAAGGATATCAGATTAACAGACAACATTCAGTATCATGAAGATACTGCATAAGAAAAGGAAAAAGCCATGCTCCCTGGGAAAACGCGTAGAGATGAAGTGTTCCAGCATTAAATGTATTTCGCTGCTCTCCTGCTGGCGCTTTGCCTGCCTTCATGTGAGGAGAAAGGATAAGGTGTGAAGCCAGCTTGAGCTTCCTTTTCTGTCTCCAACAGGACAAGCCACAACCAAGGAAAGAACACTATGAATAAGCCCTGCATACAGTTGCGTTTCAAGAAATCAGGACGGGCAGTCCCAGTGGAAGGTGAGTTCATACTTAAGCTTGGTTGGCCACATGCCCATTTTCTCCAGAGAAGGTGTTACAAGTCCAGGGATATAGCTGTAGCTGAAGTCATATGGACATTTCCCTACTTCCTAAAATTCATCTTCATTAGGGCTATAATTAAAGTAACATGAACACATTTATCACATTTTTAACAGCTACAAATAATGTATCCCACCATCCACAGTTAAACTCAAGAAAATTCAAATATAAATTTTAAACCTCTTCCTCTTGCAACTGGCGTTATCTGCTAGGACATTTCCTTCAACGTGAGTCAATGCTCTGCTCACAGGATGCAAACTCCCAGAATTTGTCATGTTTGTCCAGTTTGCATTTGTAGCTATTTAATGCTAGTCCAACATCTGTACGTCACATTCTCTCCTTAAAACCATAAGTGCTTTTCAAAGCCTGCCATATGCCAGAGTTTTCTCAGTTATTGCTAGTCACTGGAAGACATTTTTTTTCCTCTCCTACTTTTTGGAACATCATCCTTGTAATGACCCAAGAAGGTGCTGCAGAGGCAAATACTGCCATGCTCTGGCTACTCTGCTCATGGGAGCATTCCATTATCCCAGTTAAAGGACCCCCCACTGTACAGTAAACATGTGCCACATGGCTCTGAACCTTATCAGCAAGAAAAAAACAAAGGTTAAGAGAGTGTGTTTACTTAAAAGCACAGATCAGGAGTAGTAAAGATACAAAAAAATTACCCAAATGCATGATTAAAGCTTTTAGTAAAGAACAAATGATCCTCAGCATCCCTTACAGTCTTCTGAAAAAATAGTAGTCGAACTATACATTGTACGAGGAGGAATATTAAATTAACATCTCCTTATAACCACTGCTGGAGAAAAGACACTTGATCAACCTTTCTTCTGCCTCGGTCTACAGATCCTTATATCTGAACAAGCAAACAGAGGATTCGGATACACAAAGCACTTGAACAGGTTAGTGTAGCAACATGCACAATGGAAAGGAGGCTGTAAAGAGTCCTAGTGAACACAAAGACACTGGTTAAGTAGCAAAAGATTTTTGTTTTAAAATAGCCAATTCTGACTGAATCAGTGATGACTCAAAGAAAACAACCCTCTTGTGTCCCTATGAGAAGTCAAGCACCCAGCAGCCAGGGTTGCCCCATCAGAAACTCAGGCGGGTAGATTTTTCCCAGGATTAGCTAGAGGGAAAAGGAGAGAAAGGAAAGGGCAAAAGGAATAAAATGTTTACATTTTATTCTACATGTCTACTATATGATCCCCAGGCCCTTCCCTTCAGAGATGAGGGAAATAAAATGTGAATGGGAATTATCAGGTCATAGATTTCTTCTGCTTCTAAATTCCAATAGTACTTTGCACCGCCCCTCCTAAGTATTTACTTTGTGGGGTGGATCCTCCCACTGGCTAGCCTAAAAGAACAAAGGGAGCAGATGCCTGCTGGCCCTGCTGCCCTTCAGGTCTAAAAGAGGAAAGCCCATCATCCAGGAGCCAATTTTCTGTTTACCACGGTTGTTACAAATGTCTCCAGTCCTTCCAAGCCTTGCAAAAGGTTGTTAGCAAGTTTAACACCCATTGCAGTTTCAATTTCTCCCTCACGTGCTGACTTCAGTGGTGATAGGAACTAGCTAACCCACACAGAACCGTGGCTACCAACCAGCCATCACCTCCTAAGCAAAGCACCCTACTTGGTAACCCACTCATTCCATGCTGCTGGGAGTTGCTGAACGGTGGGGACACAACTTACACGTCAATTTAGCTGAAGAGAAGGGAAGGATTGTGTGCATGACCTTGCTGCAAAGCCGCCGCACGCTGCTAACGGCTGCGAGAAGCCAGAGAGGCTGCGCTGAGCAGTGCTGGCTGCAGCCGCCGCTTGGGAGCCTGCTGCCTGCGCAAAGACATTGCAGAGCTCTTTACACATCGTGAGCTAATGACTGGTGATTTCATTTATCTTCATTCTGATAATAAATAACAACTTGAATTTAGCACTTGCAGCTGACTGGACTCCAACTCAGTACTGCCTTTTTCAACTCGTCAGCAAAGCACAACCGTTTAGATTTCCTTCCTTTGTACCCTATCATTTTAATTAGGCTGAAACCCAAAAGCCATATAGTAATGCCTGCCATTCCAGCATTGCAATTTTTTTGTCAATCTATATACGCAAAAGTTTATTTCAAAAACTGCCCTGACACTAGAAATCAAATCCAACAGTTTTACCCTGCTGGCCCAAGTTTCCTTTAGAGAAACGAGTATGGGGAGAGGTGGAAGCAGAAAACAGGAGCACTATCAAAAGGCATCCCTCAAGCACCTATGAGGTAACATCACCAGCTAGGAAGTCAGCTCAAACACACACAAAAAAGAAAATTAAGTCCTTTCAGGTTCTAGGAAATTAAATTTGTTTTTTACTGTATGCAGAAATGAAGCTGATGGCATCTCCAAATATAGTTCTCATTAAACATCTGTTACTAAGATTAATTGTCCTTTTAGTCATAGTTGGCCATTTCCCTGGAGTTTCTGAATATGGGGACAGCCTGTCAGGCCTCTTGTAGAACTTTGCAATGCCTTTCTACTGGTCCAGTTAGCTCTACATGCGGTCATTTCTCGCTTTGTATTAAATACACATTAAATTTCCCTTTCTGTAGCCCCATGTGCCGCCGGACACAGGGAGCAAGCACCCTTGGGCCAGGCTCGGTGGCAGGTGGGGCTCAACCTCCCCACTTCCCACACAGCCCAGGACAGGGGGGCTCCCCCGCCGCCGCCGCCAGGTGGCGCTGAGGAACAATGCTGAGCTCCCGACAGCGCCACCCCACGGCGGGGCGGGGGCATGAATTGGGCCACCAGCGTGGGGTGCGTGGGGCCACACGGGACCCCACAGACAAGGACATCGAGAGATGCACGGACCTAAGTGCACAAACACACACACTTACCTATGCATATAGAGGTACACACATACAACTGGGGATGTTCCAGTTTAAAAAAAAAAAAAAAAGCCATTCCCCCCCATCATCGTCTCCCCCTCATTTTATTACTTTTTTGCAATATGGCAAAGCAATCCATTTAGACTACATTTTCCATTCAGCCTCTAAGCCGTTATGCAAGATGTCCGTGCAAAGTTTGCCAGTATTTGCTCTTGAGTATCAAAACCGTAAGTTACAAATCCAGGACTCAATCTATCTCTGAGTTAACACTGCTGAAATGAACCTAATTAAACCAGGAAATCATGGGTCATGCGGGATTACATGAAAAACAACTTTGTTTTTCAAAATTTACAGATAACACACAGCCATCTCCAAACACAGCAGCCGGCTGTTTTGACAGCATCCTAGCACTAGTGATAAAATTATGCAGTGAACATAATTCGTTTCTCATTTTTTATATCACCCAACCCAGCTCCCAGATGCCATTTTTAAAAAGGTATCTCAATTTTATCACAGAAAACCACATTCACTTAAATATTTGTAACCTTTCAAGTTCAGCATTGTTTAATTCAGATAAAAGGAGAAGACATCAAGCCTAAGTGAAATCAGGTTTAAAAGGGCTAGAATAAACTTCTTCCCTAGGGCCAGGGTTTCGAAGCTTGTGCTGTTAAGGCTTTCTCACTTGAGTATCACAGAATCCCAGAATGTTAGGGATTGGAAGGGACCTCGAAAGATCATCTAGTCCAATCCCCCTACCGGAGCAGGAACACCTAGATCAGAAATGAGGTGGTGGTATTCAGCACTGTCTTACTTGAGGCTGTTTAGATTTTGGAATGGAAAGACAAAGCTAAGAGCACAATCACCAGCTACCATGTCTGAAAATTTCCATCCTGTTTCTTTTTCATTGCTTTCCTTTCTGCACTGAAATGTTGAAACTCTAAGTCCTAAAAAAAACCAAAACAAAACAAAAAAAACCCAAAAAACCAAAAACAAACAAACAAACAAACAAAAACAACCCCGTTGAATTTTTGTCAACAGACTGCAGAGAAACATCTTGGTAATGTTTCATAGGGCTGATATGTCCTTATTCTGGTGTTGTGTCTGTTGAAGTCAAGTTGTCACACTCCTACACATTTTCAACATATTGATTCTGATTTACTAAACCTTTAATTTTGCAAGCTATTATGAAAGACTCTATTTTATCCAAATTTTTTTATTTTATCCAAATTACTATTCAGCATTGGGTAAAGAGGGAAGCAGAGTTTAATACATTTGAAAAACTCAGGGATTGTGTGTTTAATTAATTTTTAATTAATTATATAAAATTGTTATTTATTCTGCAGTTGAACCACAAATATGCTTGTTGGCATTCTAGATATGAATATTTCAGGCTATACTAACTGGGCATGTCTAGTGTGCTACATATTATTTCAGTTTTCCTTCCGTGAGCAAGTGTCACCTCTAGGAGAAAAAGTCTTCCATCTGATAAGAGTTGATATAAATTTCAAATGAGATTTTAGAAATTATTTTTGCGATACTGACTTAAAGCTCCTACTCCCAGTATGACTGGTTTACTTTGCCTGCAAAAGCACAACTACTATATAAACCCTGCACAGCAGAAATTATGAATTATTTTCTTCCTTTGCTTACATCTGCCCACTTCCAGGTCACATCTTATGCATGCTTCCCCACTTTAATAAACATCAGTATTTAGAAAAAGATGGAGTTCAAACTGAAGGAATTTGTGGGGAGCTGGAAATCGCAGATTTTTATCTCCATACCATCTGGATACCCCTGGGTTTTCATGGGCAAGCTGGCACCTTCCCTTGCCATAGCAGCTCCAGAGTCTCAGTGAGTTTGAGCCTCGCTTGCTCCTCTTGGAGCACCGTGTGCTTTACACATTGTTTTGCAACCACTACATCATGAAGGAAAAAATTATTCCCTAAGCATGACTTGGCTCCCTTCTGCTAAACCCTGTCACATCCTGCGAGGGGAACATCCTCTCTGTTTGAAACCGATCGCCCTACATGAACGATCAAGACAGGAAGCAAAAAAATTTATCATAATCAGAGTGTACTGGGCTACTCACTAAAGTCTGAAGAGCAGTACCAGGGAACAAGCAAACAAAAACCAAGTCTGCTTTGGGAACTTTGCCACCTTCTCTTTCCGTAAGTTTGAAGAAAGGCTGAGATAAAGAATTTCCCAGACACCGAGAGCAACGAGAGGCAGTCGGATAAGATATTTAGAAATAGAAACACAGGCACTGATTATGAAAACTGCAAAAAGTACGTTTGGTCATTAGATGTATTAATAGCATCTTTATTAGTCTCTTGTCTGACTCAGATAAATAAACGCAGGCTCAGGAACAACAGCAAACATGCTACACAGGTTGACTAAGGTTCATGATATTTCTGTTGATGTACCAGCATGTTTCTTCTCCCTCCACCCCCCTCAGCCTTCAAATTAGCCTGCAACTCACTCCTCATTTTATATAATTGCTTGCTGTTACCTCTGCTGCACTGAATACTCAGAAAGCGAGAATGTTTCCTCCAAACACCATAAACACTAAAGCTTCCAGCAATGCCTATTTGAACACAGCATAAAACCCCACAGCCCATACTTCAGGATGCAGAGCTATTACAGCTGACCACAAGGAATGTAACAACGCCGTGGGGAAAGAAAATGCCGGCCTGGCTCGGTTTCCACCAGGTGTCAGCTTTTATGGGTCCTGTTCCCTTTTAGCTACTTTATAAAACACTCACTGTGTTAGAATCAGGTTCACAGTCAAAAAAGACCAAGTCATAGTAGCAGATACTGTGCAAGTGCTACTGATAAGAGATTTTACACGTGTATGCCAACTACAAAGATAACAGAAGATACAATAAACATAGGATTTTCCCTCCTGCGTGGTCCCAGACATGTACATACCCATTCTTGGATAAGTGCAGCACTAAAAAACCTAGATGGGGGAGGAATGGTAATTGCAGGAACCTTGGGGAATTAAAAAAAAAAATAAAAATGACCTCAAAAGATGGAGAGCAGGGCAGTTCAGCTGGCTGCTAAAAGAATAAATAGTGCATCAGCAACTAGCATTGCTAGGAAGAATTGCTGTTCAGTTGCATCCAGAAGAAGGAAAGTTATGCTACAACTAGGAGAGGGGGCAGAGAACAGACTGTGTGCTGAGAAGCACAAAATCCTGAGACTTCTTGGAATTAATTATTTTTATATACATTGTCTCATTTTCAAATTTTTGTTCAGCACATTTGGGTACAAGGCATAGGGTGGTAAAAGGAACATCATTATGCTCTCAGAGCTGAGGCCAGCTCTTTTTTTTCCTGTGAAAAAAGATACTATTGGCAAGGGCACATCAGCTGCTGTCCTACTCTCGGAAAACTCTTGGTCCTGTGTTCTGGAGAAAGAAAAGAAAAAAGCTAAAAGAAACCATAACAAGCACACAAGCTACTCAAATCCTTTTGGGCTCAGACGCCTCAAGCATCAGATCTAAGCCTGCTGGAAATTTGGACTTTGCACTTTCAATTGCATTGGCTCTGACACCCAAGTAGGGGCGATAAAGAAATTTCCATTTCAATTATTTTAGCACAAAATATTGTGTAATGCTACTAAACCCCAGTTTAAAAAAAACCAAAAAAACCCATCACACACACATCTGCTTTCTGTAGAAAAACTCAACGCTTCATTACAAAAGTTCTGGCAGAGAGCTGAAAGCTTCTTAGGTTTTCAATGAAGCTTGGGATTGTCAAGTTTAATGGTGTTCTAGTCATGTTTGGGACAGAAGTTTAGGTACCGTGGGAGCATGACTTCCTGGAAGAAAGTTAAGATGTCTAGGCTATTTCCACCACTAGAGTTAGAAAGCATTTTTAAGGACTCACCTTTTGTATTCAAGCACCTACAGGGGAAGCTGGGGGTATACATCCCACTGCTAACCCAAACCCTGAGTTGCCTGCACAAATTTCTGCATCTTTCCTTCAGACTGATGTACCCACATAGAGTGCCAAAGATGTTATGATAGTCTGACTCCTAGTCAAATTTTATTACTGACAGGTTAAAGGCAGAATAAGTAAATCACTGTCACATCTCAAAGCACCTTTTTTTTTTCCTTTTCCGTTTCCCATGTCTATTTTGACAGCCAATGAATTATTCTGCCTAACCTGCTCTCAGCCTAAGAGGACAAGCTGTATAAAAAAAGTTACAGCCTGTCAGAATCCTGAAAATAATTTCCTGGGTATAATTTTCCTCCCCTTCACTATCCAATGTGTTTGCCTCTCATCATTAAATAAGGCAACAGAAGTAATAAATATGCTCACTAACATCTAAAAAGTTGATGGAATCCAAAGAGCTTTGACTAGCCTTTCTGTATGATTGGTTTGTTGTAAGAAACGTTAATTTATCACATAGCCCAGCTGGAGAACAGTTTATCAGACAGGGTTGGAAACTTGCTCCCTTATCGACACAAAATGCTTCCAGGGCAAAAAAACAAAAGCAATGCTGTAGGAGGCAATGGAAAGAGCAAGGAAAATCCAGGCAGACTAAGAGCAAGTCAAGATGGAATTTGGCAATCACACTAAAGCTCAACACCAATTCAAACTTAATGATGCCAAGTTTCACTTTACATCTTCTATGAAAGACATTAAATATGAACAAAGTCAACCACTACAGCACAATTAACTAAAAAAATACAGTACCCAAAGTGATACAGAGGCCAGACTTAGGAGAGAGGGGGAAATAAACTAAATACAGAACATCACATTGGTAACAAAATATTGTCTCCAATCTTTAATTAATTTTTTTTGCTTTTGAAAATCGGAGAGAGGAAAACAAGTAGGTGTGACACAGTTAATTAAACTCTTTTGTGTAAATTCATTTAGCAGGATTGTACATACTAAACCATCTTTTCTCAGGGCCCAGAGGGCTTGTGCAAGTTGAAAATCATTAACTATTGTTATCTGATATCAACCCCCAAGCCTGTGACATCCAAGTTTATTTAAACTTTAAGGGTGACGAACATGAAAGCCAAGCACTCTTACTCTTCTCAGCATTTCCTTCATTGTAACACCAGCCAGAAGGGTCTCGGACTCTCCATAAAATGCTTGACAAACAAAGGCCCTGTTAATTGACGAGCTATTGCTTTTACTGCTTCCTACCACAACTTGTGGGAATCTTTTAGACCCAAATCAATTCTGCACACAAGCGTTCCCACGAGATGCCACACACATTCCCATTTGAAGCCACTTACAAGAAGCACTACAGCCATCTCACACAAAACCTTTGTCTTCGCCAGGCACTTCTGAAACCACGTGCAACCCTTTCATCCCCTGCTGGTCACCAGCTTCTTTGTTTGTTTGCTTACTTTAACCAGGTTCTTTGTTTTCTGCCATCTTACCGCTTTGTTTGCCTCCAAGACAGTTCCTAACCTTTGCAGGGAGTGAGTTACAGCAGAGATGTTTGCAGTCTCCAGTCTTCATTGCAGCCCAATGCCAATAAAACGTAGTCCCCTCATCAGAGGTTGCCTGTTAACAGCTCTCCTTTATTGTTAAAGCTCTGGGTACTTAATTCTTCTTTGTCAATAAGAACAATCAATGTCAGCCTGTTAATTAGGAAAAGTTTAACAAGACAGGGGACAGTTACCTGACAGCATAACCTCTGTTCCTTTGCTCTCAAGAACGACAGTGACCTACACTTGAGGTATAAACCTTTATTATCACCATTTAAAAGGGGTCGATCTGCATTTTTTTTTCTTTATATGCTTTAGAAGTGCAAAATCCATCCTGCTCATTTCCTTTAAATGACAGAAGTCCTGGACACTTTTTTTCTGTGCTGCAAGAAGTTGTTCATGCAATGCATAGTCAAGTGATGCTGTTAATCAGCATTTACCTAGGCCCTTCAGGTACCCAGGAAATTTTAAGTCTTTCATAGCTTCTAGTATCACTTAATTCATTAATTATCACAATACCATCTTGGATCATCAAACTGGAGAGATAGTCTCTGTCTAAACAACAGCCTTATAAAGGCAGAGAGCTCCTTCCTCCAATTCCTCAGCATTTCCACTCTCCTCTTCCAGCAGGAAAAACTCCCCGCAGAAATCTGCCAAATCACACTTTTATCTTTTTTCACATTCTTGTTCGGCACTCACTTCTCTTGGGAACAGGAATGCCTCGCCTCATGGTATAACAGCACAATGGGCACTAATCTTTGACTGGTAGCCATAGATGCCATCTCAGAAACAAACACTGTTGAGTACTATCTCTGTGAAACAATGGAGAAGAGGGAAGAACAGCTGGAGGCAGACCTGCACAGAAAGAAACCTTCGATCCTCACCAAAATTGAAAATATGACAAAGGGTTTCTGCAGCCTGAGCTGAGAACACACTTGGACTACATAAACTAGGAAGTTCTGCAGGTAGGAGAGATGTAGGACAAAACTCAAATATCCACAGAGGGAGGAAATGAGACCTTGTCACAAAAAGATGCTTTCTAAAGCCTGAGATATTAACTACTCCTGTATACTAATCATTTACACTAAACAATTATACTGAATTATACCCACTTGCATTGCCATTCTAGAGTTTACTTGTATTTCTGAAAAACTGTGATTTATTTTATTTTTAACTTTACTCTATGACTTTTATTTAAATTATTTTAAGCTTTTTCTCAAAGACACATTTTTTGAAAAAAAATAGCATTTTTTGAGACAAATCAGAAGAAAGATTAAAACTGGTTATGCATGTCAATGAGAGAAAAGAAAAAAAAACCTTATATTGTTCTCTAACCAATACTTTTTTAAAATGTCCAAACCATTTTTTAGTACTTTTGATATTTCCAAAATTAAGGGAATTTAATATTTCAGACAAGGCACATTGTGTTCTGAAGGGGGAAGACCTACTTCAGGCAGCTGTTTTGGCATCTCATGAGGGTTTGGAATACTTGCTGATGATGACAGCAGCCTCACTGGGGTTTTTCCTTTCTTATTTCCCTTTTTGTCTTGCATGTTTTTTCTTCTTTGGGGCTCTTTTGAGTTGAAGGCCCAGAGGATCATCCCATCAACTGCAGCTCTCCCATGTTTCTAGCACGCTACCTCACCCTGCCTCTCTGGACCTTCTTTTCACTGGAGGTAACATTGGAAACTGGACAAGCTCCTACTTCCCCAGCTCCTTTGCACCAACTGCTCCTGCTCCAGGGAGGCTTGCCAGCCTGCCCAAGAGCCTTGTCCAGTTGGCTTTGGCACCCACTCTTGTGCCCAGAGGAAGCACCTCAGACAGGGCAGGGGTGTCCATGCACCTCACAAAGGGCTCAACACTTCTCAACGATGCTACAGGACTTGCACCCACAGCTGCAAATGCCAGCCTACCCCAAAGCTGAAGAAGAAACAGAGAAATCACGCTGGCAAGACTCAAATCTCCGCCATCACTTGCCTGCTCAGGAGACAAAGGGACGGCAGTGTCCATCCCTGCTGCTGGCAGAGCCCTTCTCCAGCCTCGCCTCAAGTCCCAGGCAGGTTTGAAAGGCAAGAAGAGGAGATCGCTCTCCTTAGTGTTGCACGCCAGCAATAAGCTTGCCATCGCTAGAGGTAGTTGGAGCGTTGGCAGCAATTACTGAGCCAACACTGCTGCTTTGGGACTGCAATGGCAAGGGCTGAAGCTTGAGCAACACTCACCCTTCGGTGGCCCTCTTCTTTCACTTGGACTCAGGGCTGGTTTGCCGGTGCAGACACACAGAGACAACTTAGAAATAGCGGCCACAGGTGGACCCTTGCTTCTGGATGAAGGAGGTGGCATTGGCTGGGGTGAGTTATTTCCAGGGATGCCCCATCCCTGGAAGTGTTCAAGGCCAGGGTGGATGAGGCTTTGGGCAACCTGGTCTTGTGGGAGGTGGTTGGAACTCGATGATCTCTAAGGTCCCTTCCAACCCAAACCATTCTATGATTCTACGGAAGATTGTGTTTTTATTGGACTAGTCATAAAACCAAACCCCCTAGCCTTGCAAAAAATCTGCAGACAAACTTATGAGGGTGTTCCCAGAGAAACACGATGCTCTCCATTCGCATCCACCTGTAAGCCAGCCACTTCTACTTATGTCATAAACTTTGATAAAGTGAACGCTCCTCCTACTAAAAGACTCTTCGCTTTTTCCACCCCTCACTACAACTCTGTCTCCATTTCTTAGCCCTTGAAGCGGGGGCAGACAGTGTCTGTTGGAGTTTGGCACTGAATCAAAGAATCTGGACTACATGGAAATTTGGGAAGATCTGCATTTGGCACTGCATTGAGGATGGAAATTTGAATATGGACATAGTTTCTGCTACCAGTCTTCACCAAGAACACATTTAATTGCGTGTTCCCCTGAGTTTCCCAGTAGACTGGAGTATGTCCCTGCAGTCTGTTGTGGTGGAAATATATTTCAGCAGCTCCCATTATCTGTTAAAGCCAAGCCTTAAAAGCAGTATCAGGGTGCTTTATTACCCAGCTGACTGCAGGAGTGGGATCCATCTCAGCTATCTTCAGCCATCTCAAAGGCCAGGGATCCGGGCAGGCTCCCCCTGTAGTTAGAGGAGGAAGATAGGCATCTGCAGAGAGTAATCCATCCCACCTCTCTCTCTCTCTCTCCATTAACTGGAGAGGAGCCCAGATAAGTAGTTCAGACCAGACACATTACTTCTGAATGGCTGGAGCTAGACAAGATGAATTCCACCCTCAGTGTCCAAAACACTAACATATGTAGTTTCTCATTACTTATCACAGTTGCAACGCCTGTTACTCATTGATTTAGAAACAGATTTTCTTGGTGCGATTTCCTTTTCTTTGTGCAAAACTTTTCATTATGCAGTTTTTTTTCACCCTAGCACTTGGGAACATAAGTGACAAGACATTTCCTGCACAGACCCACAAGTACACCTGCAGACCAGGAGCTGTGTGTATCTTGAGTCCCTCTGAGCACGCCTGAGCAGCCATGTAAAAGTCCCAAATGATGCAAAGGAGATTGAGCAGAGGCTGCTTTTAAACTCAGCTCTTCATGGGCCCCAAATCCCCATCCTCTGCTTCCAGCCATTTGGGTTTCACTTGCTTCGAATCATTTTGGAAGGGTAGCTAAGAGGCCAGCATTGCTTTTAAAAAATAATTCTGCTTGGGGACCAAACACATGCAACCACCCTGCTGACTGACAGTCATGCCTGTGACTTGGCTCCCTGTGGAACAGACAGACAGCGCAACCCTTCTCGCTCCCAGCCCTCGGCCATCCCAGCAACACCATAATCCAGCCTCCAACCATTTCCCAAGCAGGTCCGCTCCCCTTCTCCCCCCGGGGGTGTGGAGGAAGACATGTCCTGGGCTGCGGTGTCTCCGCACTCTCAGCATGGCGGTACCTCATACCGCTGCATGCCTCGCATGCCAAAACGCACAGCACCCACGGTCTGGGTAACAGCAGTGTGAGTCAGAAGGGGCTAGTTATGAGTTTGGATACTACCAGTTAAAGATAAGCTTCTCCATGGTTACCACTCTCACACAAGGTCACTTTCCTGCCAAATTGCCTCTCCTCCCTCCCTGGCTCTCTCTCCTTTCCCCGCCACTATTTTTTTTTTTTCCCCCAAAACGTGCTACATCAAAAGAGAAAATGAAAACATTTAAGATAATCACAGTCTGAGTATTTTAGTGCAGGCTGTAGGAAAGGAAACATGTAAGCCAAGTGCTCTCACTGTGCAAGCAGAAACACACTCTCGACCTCATAAAAGCAGTATCTGAGAAATAACACTTGATTAAAGCAGCCAGTCCTTCATTTAAGTAGGTGCTTACGGTAGGGAAAGTATCCAAGGTTTCTCTAGAACCAGCCGCTGTCCTCTCACGAAAAGCAGGAACAGGCCAGACAGATGAATTACTGCAAGACAGCTGGGTTTCAGCCGGGGTGCGAGGAGATCCCTTTTCTTACACTAATGCCTCTCCCCAGAGACACCCAGTCATTAAAAGCTATCTTGTTTGCTCCTGACAGCCAATATGCATTGAGTGAGAGGTGATACATTTTCATTTTCAGCACAAAATTTAAGTCGCCCTGAGGAGCAGCCCACGTAGGAGAGGGGTATTGGAATACAGGGCCTTTCATCTCCTCCTCGCTCCTGCCAGCACAGCCTGGCGCGGTAGCAGCCCCAAAGTTATCAACTAATGGGTTGTTTCGGTGACCTCCGTGAAATTAATTTGCTGGGTTTGGTCTGGTTTTCATTTGACAATACCTAGAACCACAAGTGGTGTCAAACAGCCACCATATTAACGAACTGAGCGCACGGCAGGTAAGGACCGAGGGAATCGCCCGCATGGGGCCACGCCATTGCTTTCCCTGCCCCTCAGGGCCAAGGAGCACAAGGGAAGATGTGTTAAAAACAACAACCACAAAAAAATCTTAACAACCATTTCACATTCTTTAGGAGCTCAATAGTGTCTAGTAGGCACCACTTGAAGCTGAAAATACCACAAACTCGAATCACCAAAGAGCTTTGCACAGACCGGGCTCCACGGCCCAGGCTTGCTGACACGTGCATCATTTTGCAATGGTAAAATTCCTTTTTTTTGTAAGTAATTCCTCATTTCAATACATTTACTGAGTGCAGGACAACCCCACATCTCTCCCAGAAAAGAAACTACAGCCATCCCTCTTTACTTTTTCCCTGTTCAACGCTGCCTGCAGTCCCAGCCTGAGCTACCCCTGCAACAGTGATGGTCTGTGGACTCCAGAATAATGCACTATCAGAAAAGCTTGCTCCCAAAATGCAGAATTCACCCTGAAGTGAGAGTGGCTTGAGTCTTTACACCACTCCCCCAAAACATCTTGGTGATAATTTGTGCCACTTCCTCTGCCGTGTTTCCACAAATGACTCACTAAATAGTTACAATCTGAAATCCCAGAAGAAATCTAATTTGGGGTGAGGAGCCACATTTTATCTGCTAAAGCCTGCACAAGTTACAGCACATCACACCCAACCCTGTTCCCATCACATTGCACGACTAGATCGGTATCTTTAAATAAGAGATCCACCAACTGCATAGATAAGAGCTTCACTGGGAACCCGTTCCCAAAGGGGAACGGATGTAAAGCAGGCAGCAAACTGCTATCACAGCCATGGGGATGCCTCCATTATTTGTTTTGGATTTAAGTTACGTAGGAATTAGCATGAGTCCAAATTCTGAAGGAAATGGGCAAGAGGGTAAAAAAAAGGCATCACAGAGACAGGGAAGAGAGGTCAGGTGTGGCTTACACATAGGTAACATTTCTTTTGATGTCAGTAAGATTCATAATTAGAGCTGGACATTTCATACAGATATCATTAACATCCCAAGCCATCATACCATCTTTCGTGGAACAGATCATTCAGCCTCTTGCTTGAGGATTTAAACGTCTTACTATCAGTAGCTGATGCATTTCCTTCTCTAGCACAGCTGAGACTAGTAACTGTCAAGGAAAGACCGTCAGGTCTGATCCTATATTTCTTTACGTCGCTGTCCCCAAATATCTCCTACCTCCCATAATCTCAGCACAGTTGTTTTTGATATTTAGACGACAAAGGAAAGTTGATCAAGGAGACACTGGCACACCAATAACTGGGTAATAGGTGATATCTCTACAGTACTTATGAGAGAGCAAAGCACAGCCTGAAAAGACTCAAGCATGTCTCCACAGACTTCTCAACCATTCAGACCTGCCTTTCCCTGAGGAACACGACTAAGGAAAGATGGAGTGTAAAGCTACTGCTTTACAGCTGAAGGTGAAGTGAAAGCGGGACCTACTGAGTACAGACAGAGCAATGTTCCTCAGCCTGGGACAGGAGGCATTTAGCAGAGTGGGAGCCCAGGGCGTATATCACTGTGACATGTGTGATGGCATATTTTCATTATTACGGGATTAAAACTTAAAAAAAACCCCAACCAATCAAAAAAAAAACCGAAAAAACAACACAAACCAAACACCACAAAACAACCCGAGCAGCCTAATTCTCCAAAGGGAGAAGTAATAATTTAGTGTAAATTAATTTTGCAGATTCCCAGGATTTTTTTTCCCACAAAACAGTTCAAGTCCTCTGCAGTAGCTTCACTAAATGCATGTGTGCGTCTATGTACAAATACATATTAACTTTTGAATTATATCCTTCTCTCCTCCCTTTTTTATCTTCCTGATGCAGGAGAGCTGTGTCTGGTACTGACAAAACTCATGGCATTCTACTGAAATGTAAAGTTCCCTCGCCTTGCATTTTCTGCTGATAACCAGCCCATCGACTGCAATAAAAGCAGCGATTTGACCTTTGCATTTTAGTGTTCTCACAGATCCACACCTATGAAGTCAAATTCATCTGTCCCAACTCATACAGCATTATCTTTTAACTTAATGGAAGTGAAAGAGAAGCCTGTGCTCATTACCCAAAGGATGCAATTATTACTTCCTCTCTGTATTGTTGCTAGTCAAGGATAAAATCCAGGATATGACCTTTTCATTAAGCATCAAGCCAAAAACCACCTGGGACAGCCTAAGGAGGCTGCCTTCATCCTTTCACTCAGTAACTCAGAGCAAAGGCCCTTGCCGCATACAGCTGAAAGGAATCCTTGCAAAAGATTAGTTTAAGAAAACATCTAATAAATGTTGATCAACAGATGAAACCCAAAAAACTTTCTGTATCCTCCTGCATGATCCCATCACAGAAAAAACCATCACAAATTTAACACATCATCCCTCTCCCAAATATCCTACTCTGTCTGCATACAACATAAGGTCACAAAAAAGATTATAAACTCAAAATATGAGTGATATAATGTATCAGTGCAGTAAAATCTTCAATAGAAACCTGAACTCCAAAAGAAGAATGCATAAGTGTGTTGAATTCCTTATATTTTTTTGCTTTGTTATGGCAATAATAACGTGCCTTTTGAAGTTCATACAGGGAGATAACAATGCCAAAAGGCAAATACTTACAATACAAGAGCATTTGGTACACTTATTTCCTTCAGGCCTAAATTCTTCTCCTTCGTTGTAAAGTCTCCCTTCAAATACACAACCTGGAAAACAGTATTTGAATAAGTTTAGCTCAGGATAGCACGCTGCCCTTTCTCTATAACACACCCGACCATAGGACAACATGAAAAGTAAATCATACTGTCCCCTGTCCTCTCCGATACAAATCGCTTCAGAAGCCTTTACAAAGGCCTTGAGAACCCCCAACTATCTCTTGGGGGAAAGAAAGCATCCTTCTGCAGCAGATAAATCTGCACTAATGATGTCAGGTCTTCCATGAAAAGTGACTTTTAAAAAACTTTTCTAAGCTGTTTGATTTTTGCTACTCATTCTTACTCCTTGAGTTTACACTAGATGCTGGCAAAAATTCTAACTAATTAGAATATAATAAACCCATTCTCTCACAACTGGAGCAGTGCTTACCTACAAAACCTCTGTTAAAATCAAATTAGCCTATAAAACCATGTGAATTTGCCAGTGTGTTTCACCAAGGCAACCCATTCCCACTCCCCTTCAAAAAGCAAGTCTTTTTTTGGGATTACTCTTATACTTCCCATCCCAACAAAATTTCAGTCATCAGCCAGGCAAACCCAGCTGATGAAGCCCTTGAAAAATTATGTAAATGCATCTGTGGATATTGCCACAGGCTATTGCCTATGCATCCCCTAGTCTGCATGTCCTCTACTAAAAAATATTGTGTGTCACTTAGTGCATTGAGAGCCACTGGCCCACATTTTAGTAACTTGTCAAATACAACAGAAAAGTAAGAGGCAATCTCCCAGGTAATAACGGTTATCATCAGAAATACAGTTGCACATGTGGAACAGCATCTTCCCATGAAATCTCACCTGGACACACAGGACAACACATTCCCTTGAGTTTGTAAGGGTTTTTGCAATGAACAACGCACTGTACCTCCGACTCTACTATCACTCCTTCCTGAAAAAGCAGTAGATCAGAGATGTTCGTTGTTAGCATTGTGATTGCTTTAACAAAAAAAAAAAAATCCACAATTACTATCAGTACAATTAAAGCCCAGCACATGCTGCAGAGCACTGGATTTCAAAACCTACCTTTTTTTTTTTTTCCTGTACCTGCTGCCTGGTATCAGGATTCAGGCTAATGCCCAGTAAAAAGATCCACCTGAGTCTCCCTGACTTTAGGCACGGGATTTGCCTTAAAATGTATCAGGTAAGAAACTAAGCACCTACTTAGGAAAAGGAATCCTGCTTTATTAAGAATCCTTAGCCTCAGTAATCTGCCCTGCAACTCTGGCCAGATGCAAGGCATTCCCATCCTCCTCCCCATGGAGGAAAAAAAGACTTTGAAAGCAGATAAAAGCATCTTGTTCTGTAGAGGGGAGACTCTTATCTTTGATGCTTTGCCTGATAAGTGTTAGTAAATTAACATTTCCTGTACTTTTTGTTCAAGAAGTCAAGAGTCCTCATGAGCAAATCTGGGTGCGAGCATCTGTGCACAAAAGGCTGCTACCTTTTTTTGACACCTGCAGCTTTGCAGTTGGAGGCATGGGAAACTTGTTTTTTAAATGTGTGGATGCAGGGTAAACAGGATCACCCAGTTTTGTATTCAGACAATTAAATGGGCAATAAAGAATTGCTCATTTCATGTAGTTAGTAGTGATAAGAGTATCTGAATTCCCATTGTGAGTATCTTTTCATGAAGTGCAAGGATACTCCTGCTCCAACTTCATTCTTCACAGTGTACTTGTGGGTGGGCTTCATAGAGCAGAAGTATAACAGAAAAGTAGAAAAAAATCTTGAAACTCTCCTCTCCTGTTTGTAGAAGCTCTTCACGCTCATTCATCTCTCCTCCTTCCAACAGGTGCAATTCTTAGTAGCTACCTCGGTGTTATTATTAAAACTGGATCAAATTGTCAGCAAAAATGGCAGTCCTATTCAGAGAGAAAAACTGAAATTCTCTACGTAATTACTTGTTTTGTGCCTGAAAATGGACTGTCTTGCAAATGTTATGGTTGCAGATAGGCAAGCTACTGAAAACACCCCTGTGCTAATAGTGCAGAAGCCCAGGAAAAGATGACTTGGTTGGGGGTTTCGCTTAAAGTACGTCTCAGGTAAAACCCATGGACACATACACACAAAAGTGTCCAATTACTAAAATAACAATTAGTATCTCACAAAAGGCTGAACAAAAGAGAACTTATTCCAAGGTCAAGACAGCAGTAAATGGCATGGCTGCGTACCTCTCCTTCAGCAATGTTTGAGTATCATGGTACTCAGGTCATATAAAACCTATCCTTCTGAATGGTTGGTTATAGCTGGACACATCTGAGTGGATTTAATCTACTTTAAATGCAATGTGCATATTGTACCTTGGGTATAAAACATTTCAGGTTATTTGGACTGAATTAAAAAAAAAAAAAAAGGCTCAGAATTTCATGGGAAAAGCTCACAACTCAACTAGCACGAATCTGATGACATCCTTACCTGGCACTGGTATGTAACACAGGGATTGCTAGAGAGGTGCCATTTCATAGAGCTGTTGTACGTATTTCCTCCAAAACTGCAATCTAGAGAAGAGACAGAAGCACGTCAGTTCAGCTGGTAATGCAATGATCTTGTGGGAGGCTGCTGATGAGGATCACAGAGCAGCATCCTAAATGCAACCCATCCTCTCCCCTGGGTTAGCAAAAGGCAGAGAGCTGGGACCGAGACGAAGGATCGTGCCCTGGAAGAGCTGTCAGCACTACCACCTTGGGCATCTGCTGCTGATGCGTGGCTGCTCAAACTCCTTCCTAACTATGACCCTTCAAGACAAACCAAAATCAGTGACAATTTACCCAAAAATGGATGTCGGTGCTTATTCTGCAGTCCATTCAGGAGCTGCTCAGCCACTCATCCACTGGAGGGGAGAGAGGGGGGAGAGAGGATAAGAGAAGAGCTGGAAACACTCATCATCCAGCCTGGCCATGCTGTCCTCATCCATTAACCAAAACCCCTGGGAGAGCTCCTCAAGCCAGCACAGCTCAGCAGGGATGAACTGACATCGGCAGAGCTACCCCTGCTTGGTACCTTATCATTTTCATGACAGAAGGGATCAACATCCACATAAACTAAAAGCCATCACGTTCTTCCACATGGGTGGAGAATCTCTGAGTGGGTACATTTTGGAGTCCCACAGGGTTTGGTTTTCTATGTCTTTGTGCGTTATATGAAAACTTTGTTAACAGAAAATAGATTGGTTTGCCTGTGCACAGGATCAGCACGTGTTTTTTGTACAAAACGAAGTTTCATTGAGCTGTTTGGAAAAAAAAAACAAAAGCATTACTTTTCATATTTTTGATTACATGTTCCTACTAGTTTCCCTTCCTACTTTTTCACTGTTTTCTAATATTTTGCAAAAGGGCAAACCAAAAGGGAACACAAAGAAAAGAATAAAATAACTCACTAGAAAAGAAAAACTAGAAAAGACATATTGATGGAAATAAAATCTTTGTTTTAAAAGAGTTAGTTTATTAATGCAAAATTGTTTCAATTAAAAAATTAATTATTTGGAGAGCTAACGTGTTTCTGAAAAAATTTCTAGAAGAAACACATATCTCATTTTCTGCAGGAAAAACACCCATTTTCCATTTACTGCTCTGAGGGGTTTTTTTCTAGTCTATTTTATTCAAAATAAACTTGACCAAAGATCCCAGGAAGCCAACAGAAGTCTTTCCAGAGACTTTGAAACACAAACATATACGTAGAGTCACCAAGTACAAAACTACAATCAGTCAAATGATGCCCACAGCACCATTCTCTTTCCACACCCTATCTCAGCAGCTACTCCAAGTCATCTTCTGCTGTGTAGGGCACACTGTCCTGAACTGCTCTGGGCTATGTTTTACACCTTTCTGAAAACAAAGGCAAGTTATCAGCCCTACACCAGTACATCTTTGAGCCCACTCTATAAGAAAACTTGAAGGTTACAGATCTAAACTGCTGAGGGACTTAAAATCCCCACAAAAATCATTTTGACTTCAACTCAAAATTTAAAGGAAACATAATTTACAAATGTGTTAACTGCCTCCAGTTAAGCTATTAAACAACAGAAGACTTGTACTTCAGGATTTGCAGTATTCAGAAATTTTTCCAGCCTAAATACAGAGCAAAACAGGAGAAATTTGCAGATGCTGTGGCTACTTCACTTATCTAAGCTGAAACAGGTATGTTTTTAAAAAGATTTGATCAGTACTCCAAGAGCTGGCTGTGATAATTTAATCTTTGACAAATATTGAAAGGTACAAAGTATACACCTGAATCTCACTTTTTTTTTTAAGTAGCAAAGCCCCTATGAAGTGATTTTGAACAATAAAGAAATGTTCAGATTCTCAGCATATTAAATACAGTACTGTACCGGCTCTCATACATGCAGGCCAACATGTCAAGATTGGAGCATGAAGCCCGGTACTCCTTTTATGCATTTTCAAATCCTACTCTGAAAAACACCAAGCTAATCTTTTAGCACAGTGTCACTGCTCACTACAAACCCTGATGAAGAGCAGAGCTTGTTCAAGGCATTTTAGCGTCCTCAAGTTGCAGAAGCCTGGGCCATATTGGCATACTGGTCTCAGTCCGAGAAAGAGTTTACATGTCAAGATGGAACGAGCTATGTTGTTAACCATCTGTGTGCATGTTCTACCGGTTGGGTTTTATATCTTCAGCACTGTGCAGAATCAAGAGCCAGGTTGGAAACCAGCAACAGCTAAATACCTTGCATATTTGCTCACCAATTATGCTCTTTAATTTAAAATGTTGCCTCTGTAAAAGAGCTAATGACCCTGGGCTAATCTGCATGCACAGATGTGCATATTAAACTGAAATATGCAGTTCAAGGATTAGTCTGGTCAAGAAAGCATGAAGGTGGTGCATCCATGCAGTCAACACTGCTCTCTCTTGAGGTGCATATCCAAGCTATGCTACGAAATGCTCTGCCCTGCAGTACCAGCCATTGTCCCTGTCCCCCTGAAAGGGGGAAGCTAAACTCCACTTGCCCACCATCCACTTCTGTTGCTGATACATGGTGTTGTCAGTGCTGAGGAACAGAAGTAACCATGACAGGGAGGGCTTGCAGGCAGCAAAAGGGAAATTTAGAAACAAAGATGGAAAAGTCTGCAGAAGCACTGGAGATACCAAGATGTCTCTTGAGCTTTGGCACAGGGAGATGCTTGGTTGAGGAAAACAGCATGAAGGAAGTGGAGAGTTAGCCAGTAACCCAAGCAGCCTTGGTGAGAGCTGAGGGAAGGCTGAATGTCAGGCTAAGTGAAAAGAGGGAAAAAAAGGAAGTGCTTTACAATCTCTGGGTGAGATTTGGCTTGGAAAGTAGAGTCACTGAAGATCTCAATGTCCAAAGGCATCAGCAAAGTCCCGGATGTTAATTTCTACAAGAAAGCATGGCGGAACATCCTTCAAGTTCCTAAAAGCCATTTTAATTCCCTTTGGAAACATTATTACATTAACTTACTGTCTCCATCCACCATTTGAAGGGGAGAGCAGAAGGAAAGAATAAATCAAGAACAATCAGAGCTTAGCACAATCACTTAAATACCATCCACTTCTGACTGAATACATACTGAAAAATAAAACTTTAAAAGAAAGGGCTGCTGCAGAGGTTTTCAAGAAGGGAACCCGAAAAGCCCAACAATGTTCTAAGGAGTACATGAAAAGTAACAGATTCCAACATTAATAGGTAAATTTCGTCCCATCACATATACCATATAAGGAAATTCTTCAGGATTCCACATACAAAAGGAAGTTAAATATCAGTGGTCTATATCAATTTTAATGGAGCTAAGGTGATTCATATCAGTCAAGGAGTATGTCCTAATTTTTCAGTCTTTCCTGTTTCTTTCGTTAAGAATAGCTGCTGTTTTATTACTGTAAAATATTAACTTTCAGTTAGTTGTAGGTTTTGTTCCTATTGCCTACTTCAACCCAAATAGTTCAGATAAGTCCTAGATAAACATGCAAGCTGAAATTTGCTTATCTGAATCAAATGCAACCACTGAATACTTTGAAGTTGGTCGACTGTTGTATATGCAGTGGAAACTGCTCATTACCTCCTAGTCACCCCATAAAGGAAAAATGATCCTCTAGACTTGAGTCATTCCTGCACAGAAAATTATTATAAAAAATAGTTAAATCACTTCTGATTTACTAATTCAGCTGTTTTGTTTCAATGTTCTGCATGCCTTACTTGAGCACCTCAGTTTCAAACATCATAAACCACCCTCTGGCTGATTTAATTTGAAAGAGAGGAATTTAATTCCAAAGCAAGCATCCTCACATGGAATGGAACTGAAATAACAAAAGTGGCAAATTACAGCAGATTTTATTATTGGCATGTGGACAACTTGAGTATCAGGAAACTATTTGTCTTTCCTAACATTGTTAAATGACCCTTTTTTTTTGGTCTTCCCCAGACACCCCAGCACAGAGCAGTATCATGAAGACAGAGAAATTGACTGTAAGAGACAATTCAGTAGTACTAAAGCTCAACCAGTGTCCTCAGGAGTTCATTAAAAACAAGCCTTTATTACTCAATTTGACATTGCTTAATTAGATTCCAGAAGAGATTTTTTTTTTCTTATTTTAGGCTAATGAGAATTTTATAGACAAGTCATTTCCTTATTCTCCCAGGAGAAAGTGATAGATTGGTGCACAATAGACTGGCTCCTCATCCCTCATTTCTTCACCATCTTTCTTCTCGTATTAAGTCTTTTTCTTGCCTTCCCTCCACTTTCTATTTAAAAAAGTAACCTCTCTATTGGCATAGAAAATAAACATTAGGAAAAAGAAAACAGTCAGAAAACATGTTTTATTTAGTGTTTGATAAATGAATCCTCAGGGAGGTATCCAGGCATGCTAACACTAAATACCAGTTCTAGCAAACAAAAAAACCAAAAACCCCAAACAAAAAAAAAAAAAACACACCTCAGTAACTTGCACATTCTGCAGTATTTCCCTGCCATTAAATCTGTTGGCCAAAATAAGAGAACTGTGAATCACATATTTACCTATTAAAAATATATTTTCACATGTCTTAATGATGGCAAAAGCCATCAAGAGCTACTAGAAAACCAAACTTCCTATTGGGTAACCCTGATCTTCATTTGTCAACACAGAAGCATGAAAACATACACAAGATCTCCCATGCTTATTAAGTCTAACTCTAAACAGGGAAAACACAACTCTTTTCTCTGTAACTGAGTACAATTAAACCTATTTGCAGCTGAGCCATCGCAATTACAATACCCGAGGGATCCAAGGCTCAGGGGCCATATTAAGGGCGTACAACACAGCAAAGTGGCCATGGGTTGAGCTGTGCAGGGACTGCACGATTCACAGGCATAGGATGCAAAGCAGCTCATATTCACTGAGCAAACAGCAGTGGAAACAAAGACAGCAACTCCTCCCAGTGCTGTTTTTGCCCCCTGCACCCCACTGGATCTGAATTTCACCTTCCAGAACACCCTGTGTTTCAGAAATATATAGGGGGGAAAGTTGCTCTGCAGGGTCCGTAAAAACTTCACGATACTAAATGCCATATACTTAGAGCTACCATTGAATCTCGAGGTGATACTTGATGTGCTTGCCAAGCCTGGAAGCTGGAGAATTGTGACCTCTCACAGTTACAAGCAGTGTCATGAATAACGTTTCTTGGTGACGCAATTATTTGCCACTTATGGCCAAATTCCCTACACCAGCAAAATCATTCATGATGAGTACAGCTTCCAGCTTCAAAGTTAAACAATAAAAGAAAAATCTTATTCCACTATTAAGTGTCCTAAGGTGTTTATTATGTTGTTCTAGAGAAACATTACATGTGAATATTGTGTGAAGCCTCCAGCCTGGTCTTCAGTCTCCTTTTTGCTACACTGCACACAATGTCTACACACAAGGTACAAGTACATCCATGTAGCACCATGGAGGTCTTGTGCTATTTACTAAGAGAAGCAGCCTGAACAAATCCTCTGTGATTGTAAAAGTCTGGGAAACTGATGTCTGACTGCAAAAGTATTTATGATAATATGACAAGACAGCTCATTAAAAGCTTCTTGCATAAACGGAAAATTATATTAACCAAAGTAGTAAGAAAATCTGAAATTTAAGGCACTACTGAACAGAAGAGTATACAGCAAATATCGAAGGGATATGAAATATACGTGCTAAGACACCTTTGTAAAAGACAACTCAAAGGAAGGATGGAGAGACAAAGACCTTTCCTTAGGCATATTCAGAAGTAATCAAAGGTCTCCCCGAGTCAGTCTTGCAGCAGGGCACCAACTTGCCATTGAGTATCTCATGCTGGGGATGCCCACAGGCAAACAAAGTGCCACATGTATGTATGGCTTCTGCAGGTTGTTAGTAGAGGAGCCAGTATACTGATAAACTCATAACCTCCCTCTAACTTTCTTTGCAAGACAGCCCTAATAGTTGACATTGGCTGCAATCCTCAACCATAATATTTTATAGCCTTTCCAAGAAATGCACAGTTAACAATGATAGCTTTGGATATTCAATATTCAGGGGAACTAGCCCTGCTGTTGCCTGGGCTGATTCCTTTCTCTGGATCAATGGAGCATAGCACGTGAATCTCTAAGATCATTAATTAATTTTTTACAAAACACACAACAAAAAAACCCACAGTAACTATCAAAAGTTAGGGCAGAGAAAGCAAAATCGTATATGGGAAATGAAAGATACTTCAGAACAAATCTTATCTCTTATAACAAATACCTACCAATTTTGTCTTTGCACATCCATAGAAGATTCAGATTCTTAGGATAAGAGTGTAGAATATGTTGCACAATTTCAGAATTGCAAACTTTATGCAGCCCTGAGTCAGTAATACCTCTTCTTCAGAGAGCAAATAACTTATTATGAGAGGTGTAGAGAGCTCTATGTCCAAGCGACATGTCTCCATACAACTAAATAAGAAAATGGTGCCAAATCTATTTCTATAATCTCAATGATCTCATATGTTTTCATTAAAGTGATGAAAAGTAGTCTATTTATCCCATGCTAAGTAATAAGATGGCTTAATTTTTTTATATTTTAAAAATTAATAGTCTGCTAAAGGTATAGAGTATGTTTTATAAACTACATTAAGAACCTGTCAGAAGAATAATCTCACTGAAAGTTTTCACTATTATACTCAGTTGTTTGCATTCTCCTTGCAGGAGGGAGCTGTAATCATGGGCCCACATTTCTCTGTTCCGGACTTTGCACAAACACCCAGCGAAAGAGAACCTCGCCCCACCAACTTCACTATGCAAGGTCCCATGGGCCTAAAGTCAAGAATATTGTTAAAACACATCACTAGTCTGGAGGACTAAAATCTTAAGTAAAGCCCAATCTTTTAATATGTAGGGATAACAGTTGTTTCTATCACATTGAATTTTCTGATTGCAAAAGCTATACTTGCTGCTGTTTTTTACTTCTTTATTTATTAAGAAAAAACAAACCAAAAAAAAGTGCTAGAAATTATCTAAGTAGCATACAAGTACCCAAATAGAAGCAAGAGAGCTATGCTCAGCACACAACCATTTTCAGGAAAAAATTCTCTACCAACAATTCAGTTTCTCCTGGATGCAGAACTCTAATCATGAGAGTTCAGTTGGATGTACCACTGGAGGCATCCAGTATTCATTCTTCATTTCAGACTTCTCTGCTACCAGAGATACTGGGCCCACATAGCCAGTCCTTATGCACTCCTTAGAATAGAAAAAAAATCCTGGCAGCAATGTCACAAATGACTCATGAGTGGTATTTTCCTTCCTACACAAGCCAATTCTGGAAACGTACCCTTTGGTCTTGATGTTATCCTCCTGATGTCATACTCAAATGACAGCAGCCATTCATTCATCCATTCATTTCTTCACAAGGTAGACTTAAAGCTATCAAAGAGAGCTGGCAAGAGCCCATAAGGCCTCATTAAGATTTTTCTAGGCTTCGGGAATGAAGCCAAGAAAAAAGCCATCTTGTTGGTATCTTTTCTTCATAACATTTTGTTCACGTTTAGACAAAATGCAACCAGTGGGGGAAAAAAAAACAAAAACAAAAACAAAACAAAAAAAAAAATCCTGTTTCCCTTTTCCTGCTTGCATTCCCTACGGGCACTCTGGCAGCTTGACAAAATAGTAACCGAGAAGCAACGCTGCAGGGCCAAGTCCCAGCTGCAGCTCAGCTCCGCACAGGGAGTGCTGGGGAGCTGCTGGGACACCAAAGGGAGTAGCTGAAGTGCTACACAGCCATCCTGGTGTTTACACCCTTGGTTCCCCAAATACTCCCCATGGGACACTCATTGTGGATTTTTGCACAGAATAGAGCAGAGTGGTTCCATCAGCCTCTTCCCATGGTACCAGAACAACCTGGTGACAGTGTGCAGTGTCAGGACTGCTGTAGTTATACAGGTGCAGTAAAGGTGCTCTTTCCCTTTCAGAAAGAGCAGAAAAACTTATTCAGAAATCTCATATTTACTTTGAAAGTTAAGCCCTCAAGAATTTTTTTTTTCATTCTGAAATTTAAAGCTGTTCTTGCATCTTAATCACACAGGAACTGCCATCCTAGATCAGAGCAAACTTCCTTCTAGCCCAAGTATCTTCCTTCTGATAGCAGCCAACAACAGACACCTAGGAAAAAGTGAAAACCACAGGGCAAGCTCCACAGCTCTGCTTTAGTTTCCAGAGGGGCAAGAATGAGCAGCCTACCTGGTATTTCCCCAGTGGGCACGCCACGGACTCACACAGAGACATAAAAGGACATTTTAATTTGCACCCTACTCCTTTCCTAATAAACCCAACATTTAGCTTTCCATCCAGAGAGCTACTGGAGGCTGAGCTGATCCTGCCACCAAAGTATCTTTTATAACACAAACAGTTGCCAGTTGATAATTGTCAACTCAGAGACCAGCCTTACATTTGTAAAGCCAGGACTGTTTTGTCCTGCATGTATCCATTTATTCCCATCCACATCAGCTTCCTTCGCCATTTTGTCATCACTTGTTCAGTGTCCTAAGAACCTTCTGCAACTCCTGGCAGGCCGCCCTCCCTCCTCCTTTACTATGCTAAAGAGATCAGATCATCAGCAGCAAACTTTCTGTCCCTCTTCACCCCTTTTCTAGATAATTTCTGAGCCTGTTGGCAAGTTGAGGTCTTTGCAAGGATCTACTGGTGGCCTTTTTCCATTATGAAAATAACCATCCATTATCATCACCTGTTAGTTATTTGTTGATGAAAAGAGTTTTTCTACAAACTCAGGGCTGCTTAGTTTCTTTAGTAGTTTTTGGTGAGGGATCTTGTTGGATACCTATTAGTTGGATCTCTCTCTCCATATACTTATTGATACATTCAAAGGACTCTACCATCTTTGTAAGACATAACTCTCCTCCCTTATATCACAATTATCCACATGCCTCCTAATTCTATTTTTGATCAATTTCTATTAATTTTCCCATTAGAGATGCCAGACTCAAGCCTATTAATGTCCTGTAGGTACTCATCTCAAGTCCGGACACACAGAAAATCTTACAAGGAGTCTTGTAATAATATATAAAAATAATATAGTAATTGAATAAATAATTATTAGAATAATATCTGTATCTTCAACTTTGAAACATTCATTTTCTTTTAGTGTAGAATCATTTTGTATGCATGCATACATATAAACATATGTATGCAAATAAAATTTTCAGACCATTGACCAACTACACATCCCATTATGGAAATGAAAAAATCAACCTCCAGCCCAATCAAAGCAATGCTTAGGGATCTTTTTCTATAAAGCTGACACTAAGCACAATTTGACAAAAGAAATAAACTACATTTAATTTACGTAAGAGGTAACAACAAATTCTTGCTGTTGCAGTAACGCTTTAAACTTTTTTTCCAATTAATTTCCTTTTCTTTCAGGTGTCAGACTCCTAGACAAATCCTGGAATTGAGGCTTGCCAAACCTATTCCAAAGTTGCAGCACAGTAGCAAATCACGAACACAGTAGCTAACACACCTCTGCAACCATCCAGAAAAAACACATATCCATCATCCCTCTCTTCCATCTGAATTTCAGCATAATCTGTTTTCCTGCATTTGTATTTCCTTTGGGAAGGCAATAAATGCTTGCATTTCCCAACAATTTATCCTACCCTTTCTCCCTCTCAAAGCCACTCTATCACCACTAGGGAATCAAACAACAGAGAAAAATAAAGAAAAGTAAAGCTGTCTGAATCCAACACCCTCCACCTCATCGATTCCGTCAGCTGTCCCCCAGCAAAATCTGTGGTTTAGAGCATATTGCTTATTGCATCAATATTAAAAGAAACTAGTTTTCAACTTCATCTACTTGTACATTTTTCATGTGCGATAGCTATATACTATGCAAGCTGACATCATTTGTTTATTCTTTTATATTTGGTAATTATCTCATTCTAAAGAGCTTGGAAGATACAGCACTGGAAAATAAATAAATGTATAATGTTCAGACTGTTGTTCACCTGGGCTTTAACAAAAATGTCCATTATATTATTATTTGAAACAGGAAATATGCATTTGGTTGGTTTGTTTCTAGTATGAGAAGAACTAGAAATAGTCATGGGTAATTACTCTGCTCTTTGTTACTCAGAAACATTATTCCTATTCTGTCCAGCCACACAAAAAGCTTAAGGAATTTCTATTGACCGGTGACTACTAGCAGATCGATGTTGACCTAAAATATTTCTGATAAAATTAGAACAGGAGATATCTCTCAAAAGACTGACAACGTACCGATGTATTTCTAAAGGATTTTTACCATCCAAGAACTAATAATTACAGGACCAATACACAAATTTATGTATCTCCACCAGCTTTGTAAAGATATTTAATTATGGTTACTGCCCTTTTCTAGTCTCTGGTGACAGCCAAGTCCCAGCTGAGAAGCTCCCAACTTTGTTGTATCTCTGGCAGCATAAATGTGAACTGATAAAAAGAGGGAAACAACAGGAAGGGAACTGCACCTTTGCAACGCTCACAGCAAGCTCCTCTCTGCTTAATGACGAGAGCACAGTCCTTGGAGAGCATTGGACACTTCTCCCTTTTGCATGTCACTTCCTTATTCTGAAAAAAAAAAATAGACAAAAGCTATTGCAAGCAAACCAAAACCATAGCTACCATTTCTTGCAATTCAGAAAATAAGATGTGAGGCTAGCAATCTGCTCTTTCGATTCAGGAGAATCTTTCTCCCCTTGAAGGAACACAGTAGAAAACGGTCCCTGAATTATCCAGGAGCCCAAGTAAATGCTGCTTAAACTCCATTTAGACAGGAATTCATGACCACTACCCATCACAGTACAGAAAAACACACCTCACTGAAGACATCCACTTTATTTAAATTAATAAATAGATACACAATGCCTGTTAAAACATCCTCGGGGTCTTGAGGTGCTGCCCCATGAACCACACAGCTCGGGAATAATTTCTCACGGTGACAAAAGGACAGATGGCTGAGGAAAAGGTGGCAACTTCAGAGAAAACAAAACACTCTACCATTCATGAAAGTCACTTTTAGCTATTATTTGCATCACATAGCTACCCAGAAGTCCTTTAAAAGAGGCTGCTACATACTCTACTGGAAAAGAAACGACTGTAACCCATCTTTCTCCTCAAAATGCTCAGGACTGATGAAACGCTACAAGCAGGTGGTGTCACTGTACATTATAGCATCATCTTTCTGTGGCAAAAAGCCAGTGGTGGCCAAGGCCAAAGCGCACACTGACTGCATTAAGGCACGTCAATAGAGGATGCGCGACAGGGGGCAGGAGAAATATTCCATTTACAGCCTGCCTTGCCCCTGCGGTGTCAACCCTTCTGGTTAACCCTGCCTTTAAATAAGGGCCAGAAAACAAATACTTTGGGCGTTTCTTTCAGTAAAATTTTGCTACTTGAAATTCCTGACTGAAGGTAGCCCTCTGAAGTCACCCCCACCTATAATTAGGAGCTCAGTTCATTAAGTGACACAGGTGGCCATCGACTAGATACAAGCACCCACCTCACCCAATCTTATGACTTAATTACAGACCAAAAAAATCAAAGGGCTAGAAAAATGTAAATCATAAAACTAAAGGAAGAGAAGCTGTTTTCTTTTGCTCCCTGTGGCCTTATTCAAGGTGCCTGTGAAGGATAACATGCAGATTTTATTACACTCCGGCTCCTTGTCTAAAATCAGAGGTTAATTTTCTTCAAAGTCACTGCCTGATCTGATGGGAGTTATAAAGGCACTTCAGTCTTATCAGTATAAATGAGGACTCACCCTCGCCGAGCCAGTGTGAAATCAGCAGATGAGAATCAGGCCCTAAAGCGCAGCTGCAGTGACACAAACAACTACCGTCAAAAGCCGTGTCACTGGTACTCACTGCTATGTGCTGGCTGCTCTGCACCACACTCAACCATAAATGCAATTTAACTGGCAAGTTAAGCTGAATTTATGGCAGGCCTGTAGCTCCGGACTGGCACAAAACAGCCACAGTGCAGCAGTGCATCTGGCTCAACAACTTATTTTTAGAGCTCTGGGTGAAATCCCCTTTTGCTTTACGCAAGTGTAGTGCCCCCTGACTTTGCCTCTGTAAAGCCTGTTGAAGGGCAGCAGAATCAAGTTCACCAAATTCGCTACAAACAGTCTGCATTTTAAAGGGTTCTGCTAAGATCTGATTCTCTTTTAATCAGAGTTTCCTAAAGGAAAGATTTAATAAGCCTCACGGCCCCCTTCCTTTTATCTGTGGGAAAATCTTCTGCATGGTGAAAGTGGGTTTGAAGGAAGGGCAAAAATACAGTTTAGAGTGTGTTCCTTTGGAGAACAGGATTTACCCAGCATGCATCATAGACCTCTGCAAGATGCAGGATGCACAGTGCCCTTCTGGGCATCCCAGCTGGGCTGGACCCATATCAGGGGTCTGTCAGCAGCTACCCATCGGACTCCCTCTTCTAAGGAAGAAATTATTATTGTGGACAGCAGTGAGAGGGACAAGAAGTAAAACACAGCTCCATATTTATTTTTGTTCCCCAATTCCCAGGGGACTCCTAGGGCAAATGTCTCATGCAGCCCAGCTTCTCAGGCACCTTCTCGCCCTCTTCCCCTGCTCTCAGGTACATTCTGACATAGTTGCTTCTTGTTGGCAATGCAAAATGTTCCTACGGATGACCCTGACGCAGAGATTTCAAACAGGAGATACTTGCTAGGTACTGTTTCTAAGTAAAAGCCTCCTGTTTGTTCCACATCACTTAAATCAGAAATCTTCTCTGCTAATGAAGAGTTTGGTACCAGGGGAGCAGCCAAATTTAGATCTTACTCTTCTTCCCTTCTCACCAGCAATGCCTGTGGCTCAGCCCCAAACTCAGGACCTGCATCACAGGTGAGGATGGAACTAGCTAGAAAGAGAAAACAAAACTGAACCAGGCTGTACAGCCTAGTGACTGGGAGGTTTCCTAGGAGGGAAGATTTTGGAGTTCATGTCCTGCTGACAAGGGGTGTTTTACAGTAAGTAGCTGTTCCACATAAAGAACATCTGTGTATCCCAGGTAAGTTTGCCACCATGACACATGCATCTAAGCACTTAAGCGAGGTGGGATTTGCAAAGCTGATATTCCTTCTCTCTGTCAGGTACTATAAGCAAGCCCCAGATGGCTCCAAAAGTGGCTGTTTCAGATGCTGCCCCAAGGTGCCTAACTCCCTGCCATCAGGGCTGGGCTGCTCTTCCAGAATGTGAGGTACAGCAGCATTCCAGGCTGCAGCTCCCACAGCTCCTTTTTGGGTTTTTCGCTGAACAAATGTGCAGAAGAGCCACAATTGCAACATACTGGCCTGGAGTAGTCTTCACAGCAAAATTCCTGTTGTAGTACACAGAGACAAACATGGCTCTGGGAAGCGCAGCCAAGTGCCTCTTGCTTTTTCTAGGACCAGATTTAACCCTGACATTCTTTCTGAAAATATTATTGTTTTATCTCAGTGCAGCATCTTGTAGAAAACTAGGCCAGCAGATGTGGAGGGAAGGGTTAATGTACCATGCAGATCAGCCATAGGACAGCAGCAGATAAAACAGGGCTGGTAAATCATTGTTTAGTCTATTGCAGTCAGGCATTATCCAGTGCAGATCTCCCAGGGCCACTGGGTGCAAAAGTACAACGATAAAACAAAGAACAAGTGTCAGTAGGAACTTTTTTTTCTCTTTCATGCTGTTGTCCAAAACACTGCTCTTAATGTCTACTGTCCATCTGCTTGTTTCAGTTTTGCTGCCTGTTTCCCTCCCGTTTCACAAAGGCAAAGCAGAGAGTGAGAGCAAATGGACTTTAGCAACAAATCCTTTCCTTCCAAATACATCCCTCTCCTACCCCCAGCAATCATAACTTTTCATTACTTGTCCCAGCCATACATTTAAAAATCGCTAAGTAGCTGCATGCAGGAGAGGTGTATTACCAAACCTCCATCTGTGTTGTCAACAGTGGTTCTGGAGTTGTTGAAAGCTCTCAGATACTTTGATTTTTGCTGTTCTTAAGAGAGAACCACTTAGACAGCAGCATTCAGAAGCCAACAGTTATGGGAGGGTAGGGGATTTTTTTTGCTTTTGTTTAAAGGACATGCACTCTGGCACTGAGGAGTGCGGAAGAGACACACGGCTCATAAATACATAAACTGTTTGCTAAATCAGAAACCTGGGAGTCAGTCAAATGCATAATAGGATCCCAAGATTCATAATAACTTTTAATTATAGTCCTGCACAATAGTTATTTTAAACAGATGTTTTATAAATTCACATCTGGGATTTTTATTTATTTTTTGAATTTAGTACTCAGGCACACACATAGAAAGGTACAGAACCTCAGCTAAGGTTTTTACTAGTGTTGGAAAAATGTGGGACTTTTTTTTTTTTTTAAAGAGGTTCAGGTTGATCCAGAACAACGCTGCCACAGCTGACGCAACTCCCCAGTCAGCGCTCGGCTCGGCAAAGGTTCGCACTGGAATCCCAGCCTCCCTCGGAAAGGAAAATTTAGAGAAGTGCTGGAGGATCGCCCCAGACTCCTCTTCTGCACTCCCTGAGCCTGGCTGCTGAAGAACTCACGTTTTAATGTGTTTGGGGAAAGATCAGAAAGTTTTGTTGGGTGCCCACGTTTCTCGCCTCTCCTGTGCTTTGCCAGCGGGAACCGAAAGTCTCTTTACCTTGGCATGCAAAGGTGATGTCAAATTCCCATAGAGGAGAGATACACTAACCAGACCCAATACCAGTGTTACTGCTTCATGTTACCTTTTCTACAACCTTCTCTCAACATGATTTGTTCACCTTCTACGTACACCTCATATTTTTACCTTCCATCAAAGAACTCCGCACAAAATAGCCCATTCTGGTGACAAAGTATATCAAACTAATGGTCTTAAGCTCATGTGGTACAGTTAAATAAAATGCCAACATGAAAAGAAAAAAAAAAACCCACACTAAAAAGAAATCTGAAGATTTGGCAGAGGTCTTGGAGAGGACACGTGCCAAACCACAAGCTTGGATGCCACAGACAGCTTTCTACAGGGTTCCCCACTGGGCTCCCGCCGGCTCACAGCAGCCACCAGGAGGATGGCTCTTTTCAACCTGGATTTGGCTTGGAAGAGGGAAAAAAAATAAAAATTAAAAAAATATCAGAAGTCCACTTCATTTCTTCAGAGCTGTACCAAGGAGTGCCTCCATCGGCGGTACCCCAAGCCCACTGCTGTCCTTGCAGATGTGGGTTCTCAAGGGATTAGCTTTCCACAGTGAGAGTCTGTTTCTTTCTTTCTTTTTTTTCTTTTTTATGTATTGAAAATGCTTTTAGGAGGCTTGCAGTGCATTTCTGATATCCTGAGGTTATTAACTATTTATATTGAACAGGAAAAATGTTGCTTAAACATTCATTTAACCCAAAAAAGGCTGAGGAGAGAAAAAATAATAAAAGAAACAGAGACAGATTAGATAGAAATATGAACTACCATTAATGGCTAATCCTGAAAACATCCATATTTTACCATTATTCACCACAGTCCCACTAGCAAGCCTGATAGGACTCTGCACCAAGTAGTTCACAGCGTCCTTAAATTTCTGCCAGGAGAAGCCTGTGGGATCATCCACCAAAACAATAACAATTTTCAAACAATGGCAAAAGTTACCCTCCAGGAATTTGGGATGCAGCTTTCAAACATGCACATATGACCTCGGGAAAAGAAAAAAAGCCATTTGAAATTCATGAAACAAGTGCACTTAAATCACTTAGGCAACATCTCTGCTACAAGGCGCCGGGCAGCCTCAAACACAAGCCAGAACACGCCGCGTGCCATGACCTGCACGCTCTGCAGCCATGCTGATGGCTCTCTGCCAGACGCTGCACATGGCCAGAGCATCCTCTCAAGTGTGCACGGAGCCATGTTTGGTCCACACAGGCCATGGGAGCAAAGGCTTGGGCCAGCACTGGCCACGGGGCTCTGTCCCTCAGCAAAGCTCAGGAGCACCAGGCTCCCGCGTGTGTGCCTGCACCTATGCTTACGTGCAGACAACTCCGATGTTGGGCCAACTGGAGAACAGGCTCAGACACGTGTGCAACTCATGGTCTAGACAAATCCTGAGGCGCTTTCTGAAAATAGTACCCTTGCTCTTTTGGCACTCCTGCCTGGAACTTGCCATCTCGGGTCCGACTTACAAACTTCCCTTTAATTGGCAGAGTTGATACAAGCAAGCAATCCCTGCTAATACTGTGGGGCTGCTGTTTTTCATGAGCATTTCTCTGCCTGAGCAAGAGCTGCACAATTTGGCTTCAGGGAGGAGACATCACTCCCCAAGGAGAGATGTTTGCAGACATTTCAAACCACTATTGAGGGACATAAGATAAAAGGTCTCGTTTCCCTTGTTCCCCTCCCATTATCTGTTGGGTTTCTTTTTCCTTGCAAAAACAAATTTTGTGGGTAGAGCAACAAAAATGAGTTAGCAAATTAGGTGCGCTTCTAAATTCAAGGTGGAAAAAAATATTTCCCTATAAAACAACATGTGTTCTCTGCAAAATGATACAGCTCTCTCTGCTTACCTACATCAACCTACAAACACCGAGGCATATGCTTCACCCCACAGAGAGAAAAATACTATTATTTTAAATGTGTCTCCAATTCCAATGAGAAAACTCACAGGAGTGAAGCCAAACATCTCTTCAGTACTTTCAGCATTAGGTCCTTGCCCGTGGCACAACATGACCATGATTTCAGCATGAATTGCATTAGACACAAATGATGGTATTTCATCAGGAATGAAATATGCCAGTTTAGTCCAGAATCTCTCTTTCCCTTTTTGAGCAGAGCACGCAGTAGCCTCCGATTTACCCCCTCATCCCTGTAATCTCTTTAGTTTATCTGGCCTCCCTGAGGGTGAGCAGGGAGGAGGCTGCAGCTCTCACTGTGGTGATGCTCAGCCAGCATCAAACTACCCCCTTCATAATTTGAGCTCTCCCCTCTCCCTAGGAAAGACCATTAAAACAAAGGTCCTGCTGAAAGACGACACTGAATTTCACTACAAACGGGTATTCCCACTGCTGTGAGGAAGGCGTGAGTATGTGCAAGTCATTCAGGACACATCACTCACAACCCCTTATAGACTGAATAGACTTTTATTTTTTTTTCTCACTGTGTTTAACGATGTTCACCAGCAAACTGACCTTGGTTGTCAGCTGCAGTCTTGACGCTCGCTGACAGAAGCCCACTGCACTACTACATGGTGAAAAGAAAGCGCTTTCTTCCTCTTAATGTTTGTTTGTACTAATGCCACTGGGAAGCCTGCAGCTGCCATCAGACATTGCAGAAGTACATCATATGACCACATCCCCTTGCTGGATGTTGCCAGCCACTCAGATCAGCCAGCAAAACTGTCCCTTTCATAGAGGGTAAAGCAGATTGTGCCAAAAGTTTAAAATAAATGCTTAAATCATTTGAATTCAATAAATTTTAGATCAAGCCATAGCATCATGTTCTGTCCCATTTCAAAAATTAACTCAGTCCCATCAAAAGAGTGTCCTAACAATGTTCTTATTTTGTTTCTTAACTACTGCCATCCTGGTCCTATAGACTGTGTTCAGCTTATTTTCCAGCAGACTTTGCCAATGAGAGAAAAAGAAAACCATGAATACAATTAAAAAAAAAAAAACACCAACATACACACATCAAAATCTGAATCCATGAGTTCAGAATTCCTATTTTTAGATAACTGTATCTTCTACTACAGACTGAATACTGACCAATAATAATTTTTCTTCTACTGATGTGAATTAAAACTTCATTTGACATTTATTTAAAAGAGAAGCATTGTCTGTATTTTTCATAACTATCATTTAATCACACTTTGATGGGCTAAAGATATAAATATGTTATCCAAACAATAGTTACCTGTCATTGCATCTTTATTGCCTTCTCTGGCTGAAGTCTGCTTACTCGACCCTTAAGTTGGAGATTTAGGTAGTGACAATTGCTCCAGTTTTGGGCTTGAGCCTGTTCTAAAAACTTGGAACAAAGCAGCCCTTGAGGCCATGTACTTCTTAAGGAGTTTAAAAAGTCCAATGGGCCTCCTAACTTTGCAACAAGTCATATCCCATGAAGAAACTCACTTCTGTACAACATAAAAACAGGGATAGATTAAAGAAACGGGAAGAAAAAAAAGCAAGGTCCCCCGCTGCTCTGTCTGGCCAGAATCATGTCTTTTACTGCCCATATCCTCTAAAGAAACGATGCTCTCATGATATATTACCCTAATACATCACCAAGTGACAGTTTTCTCATGATACTGTATCCTCAAAGATGTGATGCATGCCAGAAGCAGCAACAGGAGACCTCAGCTGGGACAGGAAAGGGGGAGAGGTTTTTTTTTTTTATATATATTTTCTTCCCTATTTTTAATCTCCAAGTTGTTTTTTTTTAACGTTATTTTGTCAGGAAAATCACTGTCAATCCCAGCTTCATAATCCAGAGGACTCCTAGAAGTCTTGCAGCAGTAGTACAGCTTTTAAACTGGAAAGCACCAAAAAACCCCCAAAAAAACCAAAAAACCCAAACAACCCACCTCTTCATTTAATTGAAGTAAGTTTTGAAATAAGACCAAAACGCTTGAGGAACAACAACCAAATAAAAATAGTAGCCCAAAAAGAAAGCAACAAGAGTCTGTTTTCTATTATAAAATTATTTAGGCAAGAGGCCTCGAGAAACTGCTGTTTTAATGAACTTGCAAGTAAACTGAGCACTGACCCCGTGTTTGTTTTCTTACGTGATCTTGCCTGTGTTACACAGTGGTATTAGAAAAGGAGGTTATTCACAGCAGACTGTGGAGAGAAGGGGCAGCCCCCAGCTTGTCCATCTGCATAGAGAAGAGTGGGAAGAAACAAGGACCAAGAGCATTTCAGGCAGGACTCAGGGGGGCTCACTCCTTTTTGCTGCAATTGCTCTGTGATAATAAAATCTTGGAGGGGCAGCCAGGAATCCGAACTCACAGACAGCTCGTGGCAGCAGTCATCCTCAAGCAGACTTCATCCAGTTGGTGTCAGCAAGAAAAGGCTCAAGGCCATGGGAGAATTTAGTCAGAAAAACTTGTGCCACAGTGATGTTTTATTTGACACATCTCATTTTGATTTCTAACTTGTTATCTACTCAAGCATTTCTATGAGTTTATACTTCATGTTTACTCAAGGTTCTGATGGATACAAAGCTTCCATCAGATGCAATGAAGGAAGGTGGAATAAGCTTTCCTTCATTGTGACCAATGGCCCTGACAAAATAAGCTAGATTGTGACTTTCAAAACTTCAGCCAATGCTGTAGGTAACAGGAGAAAGAGCACATTTTGACTGGTGAACTAAGCAAAAGGCACATGGAAGTCATCGGGAAGAAACTAAAAGCCAAAGCTGTCAAAGTCATTTTTACAGTCCTTGAGCTGACTTGGACCATATTTAGTGTCCTGGCCCTCACTGCTTTTGGGTGAGATGTAGCAGCCTTCATTCATGGCAGTGATCACCCAGACACATGACAATACCCTTACAGTCAATGAACCCACCCGTGCAAGTTCAGAGGTTTGAGCTGGGCTCTTCAGCGCAGACACAAGCACAATGCCCTATGTACTGGGTAGACCCGGTTATTTAAACAGTTATTTTTAAATGTTGCTCTGGAAAGAAGCTCGCTGTCCAAAATAAGAAACAAATATTGCACAACCACTTTCTGCTTGAAAAATCCAGCGGTTAAAACACATTTTTGCATAATTGTAGCCCTGCAGGGACAGTTCTCACTTCTGAAAGGCAAATTCCCTTCTTTCTGTTTTGCACATGTACAAACAAACAGAATCTGGTATGTCCAAAGCCTGTGAATCTCAATTATAATAATACATTGAATAGAAGCCATACAAGCAGATTTTTCTTCAGACTGTGTTCTCTTCACTCATTCCTTTCCCCCTGCCCCACGTGCACTGCTGGAAGTAAAAAAAATACCTGTTTCTGACAAGTAAATGGAGCTGACATGAGAGTGAAGCTCTAAGGTGAATGGAGTATGTGCAAGTCATTTGTCATCTTGACAAAGTGATTTTCAGTCACCAGTGGGACACTTTAAAGACATCTGAACGGTTGGCCTTGACCACCAGCATTTCTTACAGCTTGTAAAGGGACCCACGGGACCAAGAACACAACCTGCTTTTGGAAGAGACTCCTGCAGTGGTACTTCTTGATGGATGTAAAGGCAGGGTGATCTATCAGGTGCCATTAAGGTCTTTGCTAGCAGGTTATATTGACATAAGGATGGCATGCAGATAGCATCTTATTAAGCCAATTAATGAGACTCAAATGACAGGAAAGGGATTATGCTTCAGCAGAAGCCCACGGCGCCCATGAGGGCAACCCGAGATGGTCTCATTGTGTGGGACAGCGCTGTTCTCTTTGAAGAGCAAGAAATCAGGCAGTAACCCTACCATCTGGGCAGCTGGGGTGGGGAAAATGCAGGGGAAGCAGAAAGATGGCTTGAAATCCAAAGGTTTTGCACCTTCAGCACAGAAGGGCTCTTTATGATGAGAGACTCAAGTGCCTTGTAAAAATGAGAACCTGGGGCTGAACCGAAGAAAACTTGAAAGTATCCACTTGCGGTCTTGGAAACTTCACTTTTTTTATTAATTCTACCTTCCTCCGCAATTAGAGAAAGCCCTCATTGCCAAGTCACAGCCCAGTCTGAGCTGGAAGAGGAACAATGTTTCGTCCAGCCTGTCTGCACCGCTGTGTTTTACATGGGCAATTGAAACGCACTCCTCTAGCCTAGAGAAGAGTGGGAAATTTCCTGACCAAGATGAGATCACTAATCTCTGCATCAATGACTCTCGCTACACTTGACAATAAACTGTTTTTCTCCCATAGCCAAGCTGTATAACATAAGAGGTGATGCTCCTGTCACCCGGGTCGGAGCAGTGAATCCCAAATGGCACAGTATGAGGTACTTGGCCCCAAAACAGAGAGAGGGGTTTAAGGTAATTCTTCCTACTCAGCAACTCTTGTCAGCTCTCTGCTCAGCATGTTAGGTGTAAGAAATCCCTGTTCCAAGTTGTCTTCTCAATGGAGGAGACAAGGCACTTAGCATGGGCTGCTTGGGCCAACAGCCCAACCTAAGCACTACTCAGTGGGTTAGCCTAAACCCTTTGATGGCAACAGGACCTTATGGTGGCAATGGGACCTTATGGTTGTCCAAAAACACACAGTAGTAATATTAAGTCTGCAGAAGATGCTTTAAAATCCTTTTAGACCTCTGGTTCCAGAGCCATACATAGCTTTCCTGGAGTCACATCACATCCATATCCTCTCACCTAAAGCTCTAGTTTTTGTGCTGTCTTGTACGCAAGACGGAATGCCCAGCGAAGAGGCTGGAGCTGCCTACTCATCTCTCCAGCCAGCTGCCTTCCAATGAACCTCCTTTTTGCTGTAGGTGATTTGCTTTCTTTTTCCCTTTTTGGCTCCCACCTTTGTACGTTTCCATATGTGGACTGCTTTAATTATGCCAAGAAACTTGATGACATCAAAGACATCCATTTTATACTAAAATGATTATATACAGTTTTAGGCACTGAATACGTACTATTCAAGTAGCAACAGCTACATAAAACTACTTGAATTTCTTACTACCATGGCCTTAGAGTTCTAGATATTTTTTAAATTTCCACTTCAGATTGATTTTTGGCTCAAATAGTTTTCGCTTGAGGATTGGAAACCTTGCCAAGTTAAATCAGACATATACAGCCGTTTTTCCAGAAGCTATGCAAATTGCACACTTCTTCTGTTTCCTCCATGTTTTCACATTGAACAAGCTCTGGTTCACTATCAGTGCACTATGCTGCATCTTAAATGGCCACATCAGCAAGTTTCTCCAAAAAGGCTTAATTCGTTTAGATCATAGACAAATTATGCCTCAAGCACGAGTCTGTTAAAAAGGTTTCTTATGATACTGCATCATCAACTTTTTAATGTATAATGATTTTAATTGTCCAGCATTTTTTATCAGCTGTTTTTACAAACAACCCATCTACCCAAACCTTGGTTTACAGGTTAAGAAGCTTTCACGCTTTGCATTCTGCCTGCCAACATAATTTCATTCATTTATTTTAAATCAAAAGCATTTGCCAGATTGAATCACCAATACAGAAAAAAAATTATACAAGAAAAAAAATAGTCTCTGTCACAAGCAAATGATCAACTTTCTCCCTGGAGCAGGAGAGCCTGTTGCTCTTATCAGTATTTTAGGTCCCACAGGCAATCCTCCAGCTAACAGTCTTATCTCGAGCCCAGCCACCCCCCCTGGCTCCTGCCTGCTCCAAGGATTTCCAAGCGCCACAACCTGGAGGTGTTTCACTAACTGGCACAATCAACTCATAACCACTACGCAGCCTTAGAGCAGTCGTTTATCAGCTCTTCCCCATCTCTCCCAAATCATGCCTCAACTGCACATCACCACCCAGACAGAGAAAAAGGAGAAGGAGACAACCTCAGGACAATCAAGGCCTGTTATTCTTCAAATGCTAATAAATCATAAGACAAACCAGAAAAACAGATGCAAATGTATGACTCTAGCTGGCCATCAGAATACATTTTGATGGTTCCAGACCTTGGGGAAAATCCAATTCCCATCAAAGCCACTTAATATAATTGAATATAAAGATGTCAGAATAGCTAAAAAAAACCCAAATAAAACAAGAAAAAACCCAAAACACACAACTTGCAGCCTGTGAGCTGTCAGAAATCTGCTTTTCCTGGACAGAGCTCAACAATACCTTGGCTTCCATCCCCCCAGGTAAGGAGGAGCACAGAGCTATGGCTTCCATGTCTCAAGTGAGACCTTGAGCTACAAAAGAGGAGGTGTGCCATACCAGGGGTATCTGAAGAAAGAGGCAGCTGGCCCTGCAGCCAACCAGGGAGCCTGGGGTTACACCTTAGCAGCCCAGGGCTGAGCAACACCTGGTTTTCAGCATGAAGTAGAAATGGTAGTCTTCAATCTCTCAAGTCAATTCTGTTTCATAGTTCTGCCTTTTGCCGTAGCACTTCACAGCACAAACACACAATGTTTCCCTCTCTGAAAAATCTAAGATACAACATAGAAAATGAAAACTACAGCCAGGAGGTTGAGGTATAGAACAGATGAGGAAACAAGTAAAGAGAATGCAAATCATAGATAATGCATGAAGACATGGGCTTTTTTCCAGGGAGGTGGTGGTACACAGTCCTAGTTTAACAGCCCATTTCAGACCTGTCTAGAGCAAGTGGCTTCCAGACACAGGGGGAAAATGGAAAAAAAGAAGTGGGAGAAAAGTCTAGTAAATAAACGGGAGACAGACAAAAAGTATACGAAATCCAGGTCTCAGGACACAAGGTCGGCTCCTGGGGATGACAAGGGATGGGGTCCATGCTGTACTTGGACCCAGAGCTCAGCACTTGACTCAGTTGGATGCAAAACGCTGCACAGAGATCAATCGGACAAGCAGTCAGACTAGGAATTTTTGAGCTGCAGCTTAATGCATACTATGAAGAGGCCAAGAGGCCTCAGAGGAAATAATTACAGCAGTTATTAGGTACTATATGAGCAAGTACCGGTATGATAGTCAATTTAATGGCAGTATTACAGGTAAAAACTTTGATACAATAGCGGTTTTTTCTTTAGAATAGCCTTTTATATGACCATAAGTGCAATATAAAGAGGTTGCATTTTCATTTATTTTTCGGTTGTTGCTTAATATTTTTCCTCCCTCAAAAATTTATATTAAAACATGACGGGAAAATAAAACTAGATATTTGGTGGGGAAAAAAATATCTATTTTTATATAGTGGCACAGAGCAGAACAGCAGAAGTACTGACACTGTGAGCCATTCACTTACAGGACCATAATTCTTAAAAAGACCATTAACAACTCAATGGAAGAAACTTGAAAGCTAATAAAAACTATATACAGGTAACCATATGCTTTTAAAATGCCATTTTGATATTGGACCAGCTCTTTAATAATGTTTTTCTTATTGGCAATAAAAAAGTGCCTTAACTTAGACTGATCCATTTTACACTTATTGTAGACACATTCCAAAGACATTTGCAACTTATATTACATTTTTTCCATTTAGTTTATGGCATTTTTCTGCCCTTCATATTTTTCTACATATTATTTATACATTTTAAATATATTCTTTTGTATCTGGGGTTCTCTGATCCTTTAATTATGCCAAAGAGAATCTCATTTCCATACTTGATGAATTGGATCTTCATCATCATTACAGTGACATCCCACCAGCTCTCTTCCAGGAGGGTTGTGCCAAGACCTACAATCAGTTCAGCACGGTGCGCACATGTATGTTTGCTCACTGCAGCTGACTCTATGCTAGAAATGTGCAAGTAGCAAACTCTTTACTATCCCACGTGAACAACACGAAACAGCTTCTTCAAGCAGCAGCTTTCCAGACAGGCTTCATCATATATGACCATGCACTACATCTCCAAACCAAATGTCACAATAAAGCATAGCGAACTGAAGGCAAACATACCTGTGTAGGGATGTGCCACACTCTGAGGCAGCTCTGGGATGTGAAGCAAAGTACAGAAAATGGACTTGAAATGGTCCACAGAGGGCACAATCACAACACCCAGCTATACAATCCGTACTCATTCACTGAAAGAGAGGATTAGATGAGATGTTGCACGTGATACTGCTTGGCCAGGGTGGCCCTATCTGACTTGAACGTTGCCTCAACACCACTATTGGAAACTTAGAGGATCGAGCTAGAGTAACCATCTTCTGTCATAGAGAAGTTGTGTTTCATTCTCACAGGCCAAAGTCTTGTCTTACAGGTGTTGCATGAATTAAGAACAAGTACAACTGGACCTACCTGAACTTCAGAAGAAGTTACCAAAGCGATAATCTCCACAGCCAGCTCTGGGCTCTTGATTCAATTCACTTCTTGCTTGCAAAACCATCTTCATACAAATATATATATCCTATATTGTGTATATTGTTCTTTGGTCTCCACGACAAAGCACATATGGGATACCCAGCTGCACCAGACATGGAGTTATGACTGGTTTTTGTTTTCACTGTTTGTTTTTGGGGTGTGGGGTGTTGTTTTTTTTTTTTCCTTCATTTAAGAGATGGCATATACATCTGTAACTTTTTAAATTGGATGAAAACTAATAAAGCTTTCATCATGTTAGAGCATGTTTGTGTTCCAGGAACCCTTCATACACCAATCAAAACAACATTCTCTTTTGCAGTAATATGGGGGTGAAAACTACCAGTACACTACTGTATCACAGACTTTTTTGTCTCTTTGTTTGCTATTTTTGTGGGTGAAGAGAAAGCTGATTATATTATACAGTAATAAAGACCAAGAATATTTAAATTGAAAGAAGATGCAGTCTTGGTAGATTCTGTACTTGATGTATGTAAACTATTGAAATTAAATTAAATAGGTATGAAAGAATTGTTTGATGATTTTTTTTAATATGCACCACTCCACTAAAAGTCATCTGGGCTGCATTATACCTTGATGCAACAACAATTGAATCCTGATGTACAAAAACACTGCCATCTTCACCAAACATGTGTCAGACACTTGCTCTCAGGCTAGCAACGTGCTTTCAACTTGTGCATTTTGCCACAGAAATCCACTATGCTATAGGTAAAAAAACCCCAGCAAATCTAGTAGCTTTCTTGCTTTAGTCTGCAACAAGGATATGGGTTTTTGGGGTGGGAGGCACAGGAAGGACCAAGTGTTGAGGTTATTTCTTACATTTTTTGGTTTGCTTGCACTTGGTTTCACGACTCTGTCAGTTCAAGCCAGGTAGAACACTAGGTCTTATAACAATGCATTTAACATATTTTTTATAAGCAAAGGTCAAATTCTACATTGCACATTTGGATTTAAAAGCGGAAATTTAAACTACAGAACGATGTTTCATGCTGAATAAAACTTATGCCAAGCCAAACTCTGATTTCTAGTTTCCTGAGCCCCTGTCTCCAAACTTTTCTCGGGTTTCCAACACTTGGTTACACTTTCTGGCTCACATTTATTTCCTTCTGTTCTGGATTTAGGTGATAAAAGGTTGAGACATATGATTACCACTACTCAGGTGCAGTTGGCAAGTTTGAGGCGCAGGCATGAGGGAAGGGGGGAGGAAAAAAATGTGGGGGAAATGGCACTGGTTTAAATGTGGTTTGTCAAGATCACTATTGGCTTTTATCAGCCGTTTCTTGACACAATTCACTTTGTTCTAAAGTATTTTGGAAAAATGAAAAAATGATAAAGGAGCTTTTGTCCCCACAAAGAACACACCAAATATAAAACCCTTCATTCTCTTGAAAAAAAAAATGTAAAAAGCTCTTGCGATGTGAAGGCCACTGTTAGCTGAGGTTTACTTCTCTATTTCCTTGAAATTCCTGGCTTCTCACCTGTCCCTTTCAGCTGGCATTTTCGGTACGTTCATTTTAAAACTACATCCACACTGGCCAATGGCTAGATTATTCTTGGATCTCTGCTTGCTTCTGGCGGCGCGTCCAGGGTCTGTGCAGATGATGATAAATGAGCACGAAATGACATGGCTCTCCTCACCACCATTGGCACCACGACCTGTCATCGTTGTCACCACTGAGCTCGTCTCACCTTCAAAAAACTCAGCACCCAGAAGTTTAATTCAGGCTAAGTTAATTTTGTGGTGTTTTTACATTCTCGTCCTATACGCACAGGTTCTCGTTTCACCTATTTTCGATGGACTGTAGTATTTTTATGTCTTTTCCACGCGCACATTGAAGTATATATTTCTTGAAAGCAAATGCCATAATATCAGGTGTGAGCCTACTTCTATTTTGAGTTTCAGATACCTTCCAGCCAAAAAGCTGTACCAACAAAAACTTTGTTGCACTTGATCATTTACTGTACTTGTACCAGAGCTGAACTGAAATATTCCATGCCTAGATTATACGCTGACACCCATATAAAAGAAACCTAATCAGAAGTTCTCCCAAAATTCTGTTAGTAGCATTTTCTCCCTAACATTTTGAAATTCTTAATATACAAAAAGTCCAAAACTTACCAAAATGTAGTTAAGTTTTCACATTTACAAAGTTTTGTTTCTACTAACAGAATTTTACTCATGCCTCTACTACCTTCAGCCCAAAAATTTCACATCTGAAATATAAAGATCTGAATCTGTCCTACATGACATGTTTGGGTTCCTTAAACTGCCCAAGGTGTGTGAAATGCTCCTATAGACTGAAAGAAACTAGTTTTTCCACAGAAGTGGGAGAATATTTTTAGAAGATAATTTTTCCATTAGGTAGTGTAATTATAATTTCTTGCGGTCTTAAAGCATTTAGTAACTGTAATAAAAGAATCAATTTCTCAAACAGAATCAATATAATTCCATTAGGAACACCATCAAGATTATGTATTTTTACCTATAATCACCATTGCCAATTCAGACAAGTTCTTTAAAACCCAAACTTTTTTCAGTTAACTTCATAACCCACAGTTTCATTACTTTGATTTTCAGAAGCCAACAGGACATGAGATTTTCTTACTATTGACCACTAAGCATAAGAGAATTTCACAGTCATGTTCTCTAACATATTTTTTGGACTATTAAGGGTCACATCATTATCCAAAATAATAGTTTCCTTTTTTTTTTGACAACAGTATTTTTTCTTCACAGAGTTGGTTGACTTGGACCTTGTTACTGCCCATCACATCCAGCATTTCCTTTTGGTTGTTCACCTTCCTCTGATACAGAGTTTGCTGCATCTTAGAGCATTTCCCACCCTTTCATCAGAAAAGTCTTCAGCTATAAACACAGTTGCAACGGGACGCCCAGTCACGGCGCTGCACAAGTAGCGCCATCCTGCACTTTTTACATGATCTAGCTTCAAGAAAATAACAGTTTTCCAGTGCAACTTCTGTATATCTGTTTTACCCATTAGCTCTAGTACTAAGGATGCCAGTGCTTTCTCCAGTTTCCGTGTTTAACAGCATACATAGTGAATGTACCAGAAAGCAGGTACTTCCAGTTGCCTTCAGCCTGCTTTGCACTATTCCAGTATCTCAAACCCTGTGAAAAGCCAAGTGGCGTGGCAGCTTTCTGGAGATAGCTACTTCAGATATCTCTTCAGAGATGCTGAACCACAGACATTCAAAGTGGAAGTGGACAGAAGACCAAAGCGCACTACCTCTAACAGCATTTTGCAGATAGCAACAGCAAGTCATAAATCATACTTCTCAAAACCTCTGGATCATGAAGTCAGCTTTGTAATGGCCTTTTCCCATCCATGCTTCAGAACAAGCTCAGGAGAGCAGACACACCAAAAACCTGGCACCTGTGCAGCCTGCTCATTGTCAGAGAGACAAAAAAGAAAATGAGTGTGTTCATACTGTGACTATACCACCCACATGCGCTTGTAAAGGGAAAGTGCATAAAGTGAAAAGGGATGGCTTTGTAGTCGAACCATTAGACCAGGAGTAAGGAGACCTCAGCTTTCATCACAGTCCTAGAAGAAATTCCTTGTGGATGAACCAAAATCTTTGACTTTGATGTTTTTCTCTTTAAAAAAAAAAAAAAGGCAATTTCTTGCAGTGAGCTGTAATTAATGACCAGTTCTTTGGAGATCAAATTCATCCCTGTTTATTAAGTGCTTAGCGATGATTAGTTGGACAGCAATATACCACTGCTTAAGTGTTGTAATTGTAAAAGCTCACAATGAAACTTTTGTCTTACAGATGTTAAAAATGACCATTTTTATGGGCATTATTAAGATCACAAAGTAAAGATACAGATTACAAATTGGGGAACTCTAGATTTTTAGCCATAGTGGCTTGTTCAGCTGGTAGTTCTTGCATACACAATCTCTCTTAGTCTTACCTGCTTCCTTATACTAAGGGCAACTATCAGTGCAGTTCCACATTCCTATCATGAAAATCAGTCTGCCCTGTCTCCACTAATCAATGAGAAAAGACAGCTTTTGGTTTTGGTCTTCCTACCAAGACTTCTCAGTAGCGTATAAGGAATCGCATTTGTAATTGCTTTTTGCAGTCTTTGTTGCATTATTGCAACTTATAACCTATGATATGCAGTTTTCACCACATTTGCTCTTAGAGTACTACGTGTTGCTTTGCCCTCACAACTGATTTAGCCTGTTAAGAGAAAGCTGGAGACTGCTTTCCATGTGCTGCCTCCCTCTTTCCCCCTTGGTAGGACACATCCCTATGCTCCACCGGACCCAACCTGCAGAGTCAGTTCTGTCAAACACTTGTTGATTCAGTTCCTGCCTTTCAACTCTGCCTCCTCCCATTTGTGAAATGGGGAAAGTCCTGGAATGGAGTTATTTAGGTATTCCTCTTCTTCCCAGAGCTGTTCAGATTTCCATAACTTATGCAGTTATTTATGGCAGCTTACAGTCATGGAAATGTACCACTGCTAGGAGAGACCTGCCATAATCCAACCCAATATTTCAGTTACTTGCTTTGCTGGGGTTTTTAACCCAAGTGTCCTCTGTTGAATTTTCTGTCCTCTCCTGGATAGCAATTGCTTCCTTCCTGGAACAGCTGATTAAACTCTCTTTTCAGTTGCTTACTACTTATGATATGAACATCCATCAGGTTTGCCCTTGAAGAGTATGATCAGTCATCCAGAGGAAGTTCCTCACTGAATCACTATTAAGCAATCGATATTTCTAGTTGGTTGTAAGGAAACCTGTTTCTCTCTTTCCCTCCTGGTCACAAATCACCACATCGTTTCTTTTCTTTCTGCTCTCCCCAAACCTCTTAAAATTGATCTTGTCCCTTGTGGGAGGCCTGAACAAAGGTTTCACCAATGGGCTGTCCCATAAGTCACTGCTCTGGATGCTGCACACTATCTCCAAACTGGTTTCCTTCTCCTCTAACAGATCTCCCAACTTGCAACTCAAGAAGCAGAGATCACATTTATCATTTAGCAGAAATAAACCAGAGCACATCCAGTGCAGGTCACTGCTGTAACTCACTAGGCATCTCTACTCTTAATAAAACTTCGTGTCCTCCTTGTGTAGAAGGGAGCCAAACGCCCCCAGTTGCCATTTCACTAAAGCAAGCACTCCAAACCACAGAGACTGAGAGTTCTTACATCCAATGTCTTTTGCAGTTCTTCACGTTCATGCGCTAAAAGGGTGCTCATTGATTTAACAAAGCCAAGGTCTAGAGAGATCTATAAATACAAATATTTTACCCTGATGCATTATTGCCCTGATGCCCAAGACTGAACTTCTGCTCCTTCACAGATAAATTGCTTCCTCACTGGTTAACACCAGCTTCCATTAGCAAGAGTGGTGGCAGACATATTTGGGAAGGTGATCCATGATAAAACACAGCTTCGTCTCATTTTTTTGGTTTTCCCTTTGATTTCTTTACTCACCACATCCCATTCTCCTCCTTTTCCCAACCCCCTCTACTCCAAAGAATCAATAACTTATTCTTTATCACTATTAGCTAAAAAGTTACCGAGTTTGACTTAAAAATCTATTGAACTCAGTGCAGCAATATACATCAGCCTCGGGGGGCTCAAGATCAGGGTCCTAGAGTCGCCAAAATCACTTTCTAAAGGGCAGTCTAAAATAATTCTTTAAGTCTTTTATAGATTTACAATAATGCTGGCTAATGCTACTAATATTAATAGCAATAATAGAAGGAGTGGAGAGGGTGTCTTGAAAATTCAGTCGTAAAGTATTCTGTACATTCAGCTACTCTGTAACTTTCAAAATGTAAAACATATAGTGCTTTCTGGTCTATACTTTTCTTTGCATTCAACAGCAAATTAAGGTTTATGGCTTTCTTTTAAATATATTGTAGGAAGTTTTATTTAGAACAACTGCTTTTCAATATCTCCTAAGCTTTGGCTTGTGCTGAACTGCTCCCAAAAAAGCTTAACTCCGAGGCAGAGTACTAAGAAAGGGAATGTTCCCCCTGAAAACGTCTATCAGCTAGTGACATGATTAACCACTGAATTCCCAGCATAGTAGGCAGTAGCATCCCTGGAACTTGCTTTCACTGTCGTCTCATTGCAGCCTTCACCTTGCACCCTTGTGCAGCTCCTCAGCCGCTGGCATGTGAAACTAAGCATGTGGGAGCTCGAAGCAGCAGCATTTCCACACCTTACCTTTTGCTCTTTTTGTTGAGCTACGTGCAAAGACTGTTCCATACCCCCCTGACTTTGTGACAGCAGTTTTCCCTCCAAATGCACATGGTAGATGCAGTTCTACAATGTCATATTAAAACAAAACAAAGCAAACAAACAAAAAACCTTTGTGCCCAAGAGTTTTAAAGTCAGAGAAATAATTGTCACATCATGGATTGGATTACTTTCCATCAGCTCTGCTCTGAGATAACCTTGGGTTACATAAAGGGGCACCCAAGATTTGATTATGTGAAATATTCTCCTCTTGGTGCAGTTACTTTTAGTACAGGCCTGAATGTTTTTATCTGAAATCCAGACTTACCAGGCAAACGCACATGATACAAGGGTTGTCTGTGATAAATGGTATCTGCAGGATTTCCCCTTCATTTTCACATTTTGCAACAGATCCTGAAACAGCAATAAAAAATTAAAAATATTGACATATCCCAACCCCTCCAGCTGTTTCTGGAAACTGTCCTTGTCGCACTCACATCTAACCCCTGCTCCATTCCGAGCCTTCAATTTTAAATTTTGCCTTAATTTGCCCATTTTAAGCTATGAAGGATGTTCAGCCTTTCTGTAAGACTCCAAAGGGAACTGAGAAATAACTGGCCTTTTATTGCCGCACAAACCTAGATTTTCTTTGTGCCCCAGTTATAGCAAAGGCGGCCGCTTTTTCTCTTCTCAGATGACGTGTGGAGAATAACGAGTACTCCACGCAAAGCAGGATACTTCTCTAACGATAGATCCAGAGCTCGCTGAAATCAGCGGAAAGCTGTCCATTACACTCCGAGGACTTGGACCAGGAGTACAGCACGAGCACTAAACCCAGCATCCTTTTCATTCACGACAGCCAATTGGCAAATGAGTCAAAATTAGCAAGCCGACTGTCAGACAGAATCAAATTAGAAAATCCCTTTATGGCCCTGGCGCTGATTAGCTGGTATTGTGTCATGTTGGAATCACTTCTCGACATCTAATGGCTCCTTGCTTGCTCTAGAAATTGATTCAGCGCTTCCCTCCGTGCCCCAGACAGCAGGAAAATACACCCCTCTACGGGAAATGGGTAAAAAAAAAAAAAAAAAAAAAAATAATAAAAAAAAAAAAAAAAGAAAAACAAAAAAAAACAAAAAAAAAAAAAAAAAAAAAAAAAAAAAAAAAAAAAAAAAAAAAAAAAAAAAAAAAAAAAAAGGAAAATTAAAAGGGGAAAGGGAAACATAGTTCCTGTGTTCACCTGCCCCAAACCACGCGGTTACACCTCCAGCTCCCCGCCCTTCCCCGAAACCCCGCGCAGCCCCCGCACCCCGACAGCGGGTCCCGGCGGCAGGTGGGCACCGTGTCTGTCCCCCCCCGTCACCCCCTTACCTGTGAGCAGGGAGGAGGCCAGAGCACCGGGGAGGTACAGGGTGCCCAGGAGGACGGCGACAGCAGCGGAGGCGGCCGGGACGAGCCGAGGCATCGTCCCGGGGGGGCGTTGCTGCCCGCCGGCTGCGGGGCAGCGTCCGGGACGCGCCGTCGGGTGGCGGAGCCCGGCCGCCGCTGGTACCCCCGCCCCAGCACCGGGCAGTAACGGGGGCGGGGGGATGGGGAACTACACGGGAGAGACACTGACCCGCCGAGGAGTCCCACCCCACGGCAGCACCGGGGGAGGGGACTATGGGTGCGGGAAAAGCAGCTGTCAGCGCCTGCCCCTCAGCCCCGCACCCCCTCTTTTCATCACCCCCCTTCCCCTGCCCGCATCCCTTCTTATACCTTCCCTTTCCCCATAGTCCCTCCTCCGGCACCCCCCGGCCCCCATGCCTCCCTCCCCCGCGGCGTACACACGCATAGACAGGCTGCCAGCCCCAGACCCCGTTTTTCCCAGCCAGGAGATGCCCGGCCACTCCCCCCCTCACACCCCCCCGGCCCGGCCCCGCCGCCGAGCACCGCCCGGACCGGCCGCGGCGTCGGGGGGCTGCGCCCGGGGCAGTGCGGCGGGTGGAGCAGGGGGAAAAAGGGAGAGGATTGAGGAGAAGGAAAGAAGAAGAGGAAAAGGTAAAAGAGNCCCAACCCCTCCGCTGCCCCTTCTCTCGCTGGAATCCCTACCCCACTAAGGGGCTTTCTCCGGCCCTCCCCACCCAGCCCTGGGGCTGCCTCTCCCCATCGGGGTTTCGGCTCACCCCGGTACCCACCCCCCCCCGAGGGGCTGGGGGGAGGCAGGGCGGCGGTACCGGGGCCCCGCTGTCCCTCCCCGAGCCTGACCTGCCGTGGGGGTCCCTGGGTCCGTTGGTCCCCGGTGGGCTGTAGACTTTGCAGCTCCTGCTTAACGCTTGCCCTGTGCTGGTCCACGCTTTGCTATCCTGGGTATAAACACAGGCGATATCAGCTGTAGACATCACCAAAACGGAGCTTTTGTGCACACACATANCACACGCATAGACAGGCTGCCAGCCCCAGACCCCGTTTTTCCCATCCAGGTGATGCCCGGCCACTCCCCCCCTCACACCCCCCCGGCCCGGCCCCGCCGCCGAGCACCGCCCGGACCGGCCGCGGCGTCGGGGGGCTGCGCCCGGGGCAGTGCGGCGGGTGGAGCAGAGGGAAAAAAGGAGAGGATTGAGGAGAAGGAAAGAAGAAGAGGAAAAGGTAAAAGAGGTGGAAGGAGGGGAGGAAACGTGGATCATCGGACAGGTCCGGTGCGGAGCACACCCCCGGACGGGCTCGTCCCCGGCTCCGCTGCCCGGTTTGTGCCGGTGCCATGGGGGCTTGCGGGCGGGTTTTACCGGCCGGGAGAGAAGGGAAGGAGGAAAAAACGGGAGGGAGCGGCGGGGGGAGGGGGACACGGAGGCTGTCTGCGGGTCGCGCCGCCGCGACGGGGCTCCGCTCCCCGGCTGCCCCGNCCCCCCCCCGAGGGGCTGGGGGGAGGCAGGGCGGCGGTACCGGGGCCCCGCTGTCCCTCCCCGAGCCTGACCTGCCGTGGGGGTCCCTGGGTCCGTTGGTCCCCGGTGGGCTGTAGACTTTGCAGCTCCTGCTTAACGCTTGCCCTGTGCTGGTCCACGCTTTGCTATCCTGGGTATAAACACAGGCGATATCAGCTGTAGACATCACCAAAACGGAGCTTTTGTGCACACACATACACGTACGGTCTGGATGAGATGACATTTCTAGTGTACAACAGGAGGTTTTTCCGTGACGGATCTTCCCAAGCCTGTTTTACAAATGGTTTTCCTTCAAACTGTGATGTTTCATTATTCTGAAATAAACTACTCTGATAACAAAGCCAAAAATCTTTTCAGATTTATATGTGTTCTTATTTTCTTTCTTTGGGGGGGTGTGTGTGAGTCACTGTTTCAAGAAAGCTTACAGTAGTGGCAGATCAGGTGCATGGCAGGCATAGCACTTTAAATACATTTCACTTCCCAGTAAGATGTAAGACAATTAGATTTGCACGTTCCTTTCAAGAATAAAACCCAAAAGCCAAGAGCTCTGAAAGCCTGCATCTTTGTTCTAAAAATTAAGATGTGTACACCTTATTTTCTAACACAATTTGTCACCTAGCTTTGAGGTAGGAAGCAAAAGTCCTAAAATAGCTGAAATTGCACCTGTGATAGGGATTGGTAAACTTGTAGACATTACTAGCAAAATCCCTCTCTATGAGAAAAGAAAGCGTACTTTCTTATCTCCCAACCTCAATCTGTACAGGTTGAAGATGAGTAGGCCATTTAAAAGGGTTTCATAGTCCGTAAAAATACAACTAACATATAAAATTTGCTCCGCCGTGTAGGGTACATAACAAACTCAGTACACAAATATAATGCATCTAACCTGGATGCATTTTTTTTTCTAAGAAATATCATCTTCACAATTATTTGTATTTTAAATGCGTATGAGCCTGTAGAGGTACATATATTACACAGTACTCCAGAAGAAATTGTCACATGTCCAAATGTTTTTTTTCCATTGGAAAGATGTACTGAATCTTTTGGCAAACTGGCTTTTTCTTACTTCTCTATCTGTAATCAGTGGCTATGTTTCCCTTTCCTAATTCCAGTGCAGCCACAGCCCTTCTAAAGCAACAGCCATAGGAAAAAAAAAAACAAAAACACAACACACCACTACCCTAATAATTTCTCAAGTGACAACTACCACAGGAGAGTACTTATATCATTATGTGCATCAAATCTTCTGTTCGTGATGGTCTAAAATTCATTAAATATTAACATCACCCAGCGTGAGAAACACACAAATCACAGTGAGGGCATCAAATAACAATCCAGGCATCCAAATAACAGCAGGGAACTTGCTTAAATACTTTGAAAATGCTGGAAGTTTCATCTCCTTTATAAAATGAAGACAAGAGGCGACAGCAACTGAACTTCACACTCAGTCCCTGCCATAACTCATTCAGTTAATAAGAACGTGTAATGAAACCATACCCAAGGCAGGGCAGTTACAGAGTGACGCACGCGGATCTGTTACACCACCTTACTCCTCCCGTGCAATAACAGTGTGATCATCACTAAAGCACCTTCAACACACTGATTAGGCCTAAAACTTACGGCTGAAAAAACATCTGCTGGCTGAAAATATTGTCCATTGGGCAAGCTCACTGGGTCCATGCCTCTTTCACGGTAGCATCATTGATGGGGTAAGGAATTTGTCCATCTTCGTTGCTTCAAACACCTGCTGGGATGGGACTCTCAGCCTCCCAGTACCATGACTACACCACCCTTCCCAGGCTTGGAGCTTCCCAGTGAAAGAGCTGGTGGAGGGCTGGTGCCATCTCCCAGTCTCCTGATGCCCTGGTTCCCCATCTCCCCTCTCATCGGGGAAGGCAGGAGACACTTGATAGCAGCAACCTCTGTTTCTTCCTGATACTGATAATGGTGACATGTCATGGAGGAATATCACTCTCTTGTTTAATCTCTCATGAAGCAAAACCCAGCCTGGGAGGGAAATAGGCCATCGTAATCCACCCAACTTAGTTTCACCCATTCAGTACTTACAGGTATGATATTTGTCTCAGATTTTCACTTTTCCCTTACCTGACCTCCCAAGTCTACTGTATCAGAGCTCAGCATCCTTTCTGGTTGTAATGCCACATTAAGTAGTTTCAAGGGATTTTTTTTTTCCCCTTTTGCCTCCCTGTTTGAAGGGGCACTTATTTTTCCAAGCAATATTCAAAGCTGGGATAACTTTTAGCAACATCAGAAGGTCACACTGAAAACTGTGTCCTGTTATTGGATATGCACAGAAACTTTGTTATATACCAGCAGTTAAAACAAAAGTTACATATCACCACAAACCTTACCTCCTTTGTATAAGCATTACATGGTATCAGTCGTTATTGAAAGGATATGTTCATTAATTCTGTTCATTAGTCACCCACCTAAAAAAAAGAAAAAAAAAAAAAAAGCTTTATGGTTAACAATAGTAACAGGGAAGAAGATGACATTCACATCTCTCTTCATGATTAATTGTTTTATTGGCAAACCAAAATTGCTAGAAAGCCTATTCTTCATTATCTGGAGAATTCTTCTAGAAGTGGAGGAATCACTAGAATTCATACATATTGTCTTTTGTTTAGGAAATTAACTGTTCTAAGTCTTGGGCATAAATCTTCCTAATGGTCCCTTACCAGACAAGAAAGCATGCAATAACCATGCGGCAATAAACATGAGACGTGAGTTTGATCAGCTTCAACCCTGCACAAAGACCTGTAATTTGGGGAAGTATTTTATTATTAGGGTGCAACAGCACACAGTTACTCGGCAGTAACTCATAGGATCACGATGGAGACATCACTCTTTCATGCAGGAGAGTAGATGGGAACTACTCTGCTCCTTCATCCTCCACTCTACACTTCATCCTTTGGGGGCTGATTAGGTCAGGCCAGTTTTACTGAGCTGGGCAGCAGCCTTTCAAATGCTTATGCAGGTTCATTCATTTCTACGCTTAATCATGTTTTAAAGTTAAGAGTATCTACCAGGAGGAACAAACAGTATTTCTTGCACAATCACTTTTACTCTATGGGATAAAGTTAATAAACCTTGAGACTGGCCCGAGTATATCAAAGAGGTGCTCCTGACAAAGCTCCCCTACTGCAAAATATTCAGAAAACTAAATGGATGTAAATGAAGTCTGGAGACCACACTAAGAGGTTTTAAAACTGTAACAGGATTAAAAATGGCATACGGTCAAAGTCCTTAAACAAAAGGAAAGTATGAGAAAGTATCTAAAAGTTACAGGGAGACTCACTTGAATAAATGCTTATAAATTTTATCAAACAACTCATCATTTTGACAGTTTTCCACAAACCCCTGCAATGTGCAAAGCATTTATTTGTGGCAAGATAAAGATAATGAGTAATATTATAAAAGTTTATTGACATAGAATATCCTGGCACAGTCCAACTTACATACTTCCATTGTTTAAATTCTATTTTCTAAGAACTCAAAAAAAGTTAGCCTTACAAAAAAAAGCTTCTCATTGCAAAAGTCTTCAAAATGACCCTCATCATTTGTATTCATACAAATGCAAAGCAGAAACTAAACTGGATATAAATGCCACCAGTACCTCAAACTGAAAAATACTTCTACGCAGCAGAAAATATCACCCCAGTATAGAGACAATGGACAGCTGTAGTAGTCCATATCAAATATGCTAAAACAAAAAAAGTAAATTATAACAGAAATGCTGATGCCGTCTTAACTATGGGATCCCCAGCAGCAGCTATTCCAGAGGCCATATGCCAAGGAAACAGAATGAAGTGGCATCTGCTCATACTCCTTTTGGTTACTTTGCTGCTGTAAATAGCTTGTCTTCCCAAGATCATAAAAATTATTTTGTGTGAGTTATGTGTTTTTGTGTTAGGTTTACCCTCGAACATCCTTTATCAGACACAGCAGATAAGAGCTAATGAAATCACATGAAAAGAGACACACATGAGGCACGTCTTGGTTTTCCATTTGTGAGATAAACCAAAACCTGCATTTTGACCGGCCGCTATACCACCTAATAAACACAACAAACAAGGAGTACTCTAGAAACATTTGATAAAACAGAAGACTGATGAGGACAGGCCCTCTCTGTACTAGAAAGAGCTGTTCCGCATGCACAGAAATTATTGATCCTACCCCCTGCCCCCCCAGAAAGGGCAGCCGTGCTTATTTTGACAGACGATTTTTCCCTCCAGCCAGGATCCAGTTCCAAAGCAGCCACCCCTACTAAGCGCAGAAAGGCAAAGGCTGGCTTTTTTTTTTTTTTTTNTTTTTTTGCATAAAAGGCAAAATTCCAACAGCATCCATCCTGTAAGATCATCACTTCCCCTACTGAGGCTCTGCCCTGCAAGTTCATTCCTGCTGCTGCTCTTGTTTTATAGCAGCATTTCTCCCAGGACTTTTTTTTTTAACGACAACTAAAGGCTTAAAAACTCAGAGGGGTGATTTTAAGTCATCGCTAATAAAAAAATTACAGCTTGTCTATAGTGGCAGGAGGAAAAGCCATGCTGCTGTGCGGGGCGGTGGCGGGCAGGTGGCGGTGTTGGGACCCCGCAGCCACCGCGCAAGGAGGAGCCGGAGCTGCCGCTGCCGCAGTTCACCTGAACCCCAACATCTGCTCGTAGCATCTTCAACCCTACCTGCTCATGGCTTGCTCCTACACCAGTGAAACTCCTAGTTGTTGTTATTTTCCAGAGATAAAGTTTAAGTAATATAATAATTACCTTTCTTTTTTTTTTTTTTAGTGTTGGGCTTTGGGATGTTGTTTTATTATTTTTTTTTTCTTTATTGAGTTTTGATTTTTTTTTTCTTGCTTTCATGTTTTTTGTTTGTTTTGTTTCTGGGTTTGGAGGGGGTTTTGTTGGTCTTGTGGTGTTTTTTTTTTTAGAAAATTGGCTATACAACCTTACAGCTGGTATAGGTAAGATAGGCAAGAAATCCTCCCTCTTATTACTTCTTGGCTTCTGATTTCAACAGAGCATGCTCAATTAACATTAATACCTGATCTGTCCTACTGACTGACAGTACCACACATGGAAAGAGCAATGAACTGACAATCATAAGCAGTCTTTTTCAGCTCCAACATCCAGGATATATTCAGGTAACATACAAGAGTAAATCAGGGTAATTCTGCACTGATCTGCTGAAATTTCTGCTAGCTACACAGTTTCATAATGAGCAATATAGCCATCAGTCAAGAAGCGATACTACAAGATTTCATAGTTACACCAAACTGCCCACCAATCTAATTAAACCCTGGATATCCTGCATGTACTTAAACCCAAAAGCAGACAAGAGTACAGAAAAAAGCAGAAATAAGCAAGTATACTAGCAACAACAAAGTAGAAATTTGTTAAAAATGCGTCTCATTTTGCTACTGATTCACCCGTGTCCAATTAATCTTAGACCTTCACAAAAATGAAAACACACACAGCCACTTGGGCCAGAGTAAAAATGATCTTCGAGCAGGCAGTGTAATTATCTACCTGCCCCTCAGCTATCTAAGGGCCTTTCGGGGGAGATGAGAGCATCATTAAATGTGCCAGAGGTGAGCTTTTGGTGTGATTACACAGATATGCAGGGGGTTTCTGCCAAATCCTCAAGTTCTCCGACACTAGCATACCTCTAAATACATCATTTAGAAGCATGAGGTGAACAGAGACAGGGAATAGTATTTACTTGGGGAAAGTTATCAGTCACATGTCTTGTATATATTAACAGGTTAACCCCAAGAGTCAGCTGAATTACTTATTAAGAAAAAATTAATCATCAGTTTTAAGGTTTCACAGAATTCTAAATATGTATTTACATGTGGTGTACACTATTTATTTTAGGTACCTTTAAACATAGCCTCTGAAGTCTGAAGGTAGTGGCTGGCAGGTATTCTGACATACAAAGCAGCTTGTGAGAAGCTGAGTGGTGATAAACTATTTTCAGAACAGAATTTGTGGCTTTGGGAATTTAGGGGTTCAATTAAGCAAGTTGGAAAAACAACACAGAGCTACATCTTTACCAAGTCACTTAAAATTCTGACTAGTTTGAATATTGCCAGGTTTTGATCAAATTGAAGTCAGTCTGCATAGCTGTAGCATAATTTGTATCGGTATGGAAGTCTGATAATAATAATTGGAAACTGCTCACCATGCTCACCATGTAATCTAGAACCTTCCCCATTAAATGTTCACACACCAGAGCAGCCTTGACAAGGTCAATAAGAACAAGCACATAATGGGCAAATGGCCCTCCTATAAGCATTTGTTGCAGCAGGTCTGCAGAGGAAGCCAGAATAGCGCCATTCAAAAGCGGGGTGACTACAGCATCGGGGTGCCCCTATCATCAAGTTCACTCCGTGTTGGGTTACTCAAGGCACAGGTCTCTTCTTCCAAGATGGTGCATCTCCTGGGGTTCCCAGGAGAAGAAATTTGGGTCTGTAGCCTTGCAAAAGTGTCAGTTCAAACTGGTGCCAGACCTAAATAAATCCACAAACTCTGCTCAGCAGCTGTCAGCGTCTAGGGTCTCCTTGGGAGCCAGTGGTTTCATGGAAGCTAGACAGAAACAAACCCAAAAGTCCAGTTAGAAACCTTTGGAGAAAGCATGTAAGATTGCCCCAGAACTTGCAGACTATGCTAAGCAAGCTGCGTGACTTGCCTGCCTGCTGGCACTACTCGGATGGCTTGCTTGGGACATGCACGGCATGGAGCACCTGCAGGATGGAGAACCCAACCTTTCCCTAAGGGATCATCTCCAGGATGGTATTTAACTTTCATAATTACTTTCTTAGATGGACTTGCTTTTGCAGCATGTGTTTACCTTCATAAATGTTCATATTAAGAAAGAAAAATATGAAACAATAAATCAGAGCCGAGGACTTAGCTGCCCCACAGTGAAGCTGGACTTTTAAAAGATCATTTCTGTGCATCTTTATTTAAAAATTAAAAAAATCATCCCCACGCTTCAAATTATGATGAATTGACATCTGGGCATTCCAGAAAATGACAATACAGGCCATCTATTAGAGAAAGTAACACTGTGAGCTCTACCCACTGCCCACAATGGTTTCATGCTTTGCTTTTGGAACCACTCCAACTGGATGAACAGACAGCACAATTCCCAAAATGCAGGAATTTTGCTGCTATGAAGCACTCAGAAGACAACAATCAAGCCTTGGCTTTGTAATGATAGGATTTCAAAAAATGGCCATTTATTTTAAAATAGTTTCTGTGGTTTGTAAGATTTTTTTCTGCTGAGTGCAAGAGGATAAAACGCACATACTTTCGCAGGCTTTCAGCTGCTGGCCTGAGTTCAGAAAAAGACTTAGAGAAGACAGTTTTAATGTAAATGATGCAAACTAGAAGAAATGAGGAAGAAAAGATGGCTCTGAAAGCTCTACTTTGTTTTCTCCTTGAAGAGGTGTAATGCAAACTAAGTGTTTTTTCACAGCTGGCAGAATCCAGCCAGATCGCAAAGGTACAAGCACGGGAGCAGTTGAACAATAGCTCTATTCACCCGCAACCAGCTTCTCCAAACCTGGAGTCTCACTTTCTGGGTTCCCAGACTGAGCCACAAGTTTAATTGGGGTATATAAAAAATGAGTACAACACAAATTATCAGCAAGTTTTGATAACTTGGGCCTTAGTGAGGGAAAGGCCAGGGACGGAGCCAAGCCTAGCAGAGACACCGTGGTACCTTATTAACCCCAAAATACCAAATATTTCTATGGGCACAGAGTGAAGATGAAGAGATACGTGGGAGCCTGTAGGCAGAGGCAAAAAACTATTCTACCAGTTTAGGAGTATTTTCTAAACACCACCTGGTACTGTAGTTTATAAAGGGTGGAAAATACATAAAGGGGAATGAGATGACACCTCTGATGCGAGTCCAGCAGAGGCACGGAGCTGGGAGAATCTGTGGCGAGTCCTGAGGGATGCTGGCAGTGCCTGACTGCAGATGTAGCCTCTGCTGGAGTCATGTGCTGGACCAGGAGATTCACCCTTGAGAAATAAAACCAAGTATCCCTGCATCTGCCCCTCTCAGGAGCACACAGAAGCCTGTGCACTTGCGGGGAGAGGGGGAGAAGGAGAAAAGGGCTAGGGCACGGCTCTGGGGCTTCAAATATAGCTTCAATTACCCCAGTTTCAGTTAGTCCTAGCTGAGTCAATCTCACAATCTTCTCACCACACAAGCCACACGACTGACAGTCTAGCCCCGAGTAACGATGAAGTAGGCGCAAGAAATTAAGAAGGGTGCTCCTTTTGCTTATACCCTCTGGTTGTTTTTCTTCTGAGCAAAAATGTCCTCTGGCCACTATAGTGAGTAAGTTTACCACTTTGGAAAGTGTTCTGCCACACCCACGGGATGCTGAATCAGTGCGTTATACAACTTTGCTATTTACAGGCAGTTCAATCTGCTTACCTCTGCTGTGCTGCTCGCTTCACTTGCAGTAGCGCCAACTGGTTTTGAAGGAGAGGTAGCTATCGGTAGCGGTAGAACTGATATGGAGAAGGAATCTTTACACTTGGTCAATAAAAATTTACAGTATCAAGGACAATGACTAGAGAGAAAGAAAGGAGTTTCAAATCAGAAGTCAACATGGAAGTGATTTGGTAATAATCCTCTACACAAAAAAAAAAAAAAAAAAAAATCACAGTGCATTGTGGGTTTCCGTAAATGTTATCATAAAGCCTCCCCGAGCTCTACTATAGCAACCCAAATAAACACACATACAGGTAAATCCCTGAACTCAGCCCCTAGCTTACCTACACAGGGATGGACATCCCCAATGGTTTGAAACCTCAGAAGCCTAACTCAGATAAATGCTCAGGGTTCAGATTTGTGTTCTGGATATCTCCAGTGACAGAGAGGTGGAAGAGCATTTGTAGAAATAGTTTTTTCTGGCCAGTGCAACAATCCTGAACAAGTAGGACCAGACTGTATTTTGTGCCTATTAGTTTTTGTGCAATCAAGATTGTCAAGTAGAAATTAGGAAACTCACCAGGCTTAGCAATCAGGTCCTCTCCCTGCACACCATAAACTGGAAGCCAAAAATCAGCGGCCAGGTTTGAAAAAGTCGATCTTAATGAGAAGCAAGAAAGGTTAAATGTACTAACTCTGTTAGTCATTGGAATTTATTTGCTCAGTTCTAATTTTAACTTTGGTTAGCCCAATAAAAGGTATCACATCACTGTCTGGGTAGCTGTCTTACAAAAAAACAATGCAGCTACCAACTTTCCTCCACTGGATGACATACTTGGGCAGTAGCCCTTTAAAAAAAGCTTCAACTTCTTTCAAGTACATTTGGTTTTCCATTCATTATTTTCCTGATGCTGAAAGCAACTTTATTCATCCCAGAGAAGAATAGCTACATTGTATTTCAAATATTTAACCAAAATACTAATTTTGCTGCAAGGGTTATTCCTTTCAGGATTTTAAAACACATGTACAAAGTGGCTGCTGAGCAAAATCATCAATTTATGGTCAATGGGATCTGGTAGAAAAAAAAGCAGCAAAAAGGAGAAGAAATTAATGACATGATAGCAAAGGTGACTGCTATCTACAAAAACATGGATGGAGAAGGAGTAAAAGCGAAGGAAGGACCCCTCTCCCCATGAGATGAGCTAATGAACACTGAGTGTAGAATGACTTTGTTAAAAAAAAAAGAGACAAAAATAGAAAAATAAAATCAGTTCTTAATACACTGCGTACCAACCACAATCCATAACCACCTACACATCTGCAACTCTCTTCCACCTTGTTTTCGCCAGCCTCACCTGTAACACTTACACAGAAGACCACCCTTTATCTTCTCCAGTCCTGCTTGCCTGCAGTAAGGACGCATCATCCACTTCTGCTTGTACCTTGCTTTCCTGGGACTCTCATTCTCTTGATTTGCACTGGTGTAGGACTAAATAGGTACAACTCACCCAGCAATGACAAAGCCTTAGCTGTTCTGAAAGGCCAGTCATATTGTTCATATTCTTCTCTGGTTGTTTGGCCAGAGAAACATTGATTTTTAGTCTTCTTTTACTGACGTCAAGCTGGTTGTTACCACTGCAACAACCATCTGACCACCAAACACCCAAATGTCCCAATCCTGGGGGCAGAGTCTTACCCAGGTGAGCCAGGATTCCTCTTCTCCAGAGACTCCATTTCTCTGTGGCAGCTGTCATGGGAGTTTTGGGACATGATCCTGTTGGGAATCAAAGGGTTAAGGAAACTCTCCAGCTCCTTGGTTCTCCTCTTCCTCTGGTCACTGCCCCAAGGGGCAAATCCTTACCGCGGAAATCCTGTTGCCCAGAGCAATGGGCAAAATGCTCCCCTCCCAAGTCCCCAACCCCCTGACTGTTTTTGGGACTTGCAAAGCAGCTGTCCAGTGTAATGATGAAAGATATGAGTCGTACCACCACGAAATATCTCGTTAATGCTGGAACATGGCACTCAAATATGCTGCCAAAAGAAACTCTCATTGTTTCTACTGGATCAGAAGCAATTACACCATGTTAACTGAGTTGTGTTCTCACCAGTTCATTGCTCAAGCAGAAGGAAGACGCAACACATCCAGGCAGCTTGAAAAAAGCCGTTCCTGTTATATATGTAGCAACTTGACTGTTTTCCAATATTTATGGATCCTGACTGCCTCCACTTCATTATACCATCAGGGGAAGAAAAAGCACAATAATCCTCTCTGTGTGTCTTGTAATTGAATCCAACCATAATTATTATATATTGTGGGCACTTGTAGTAACTATTAATTATTGAATGCTTGCTTCATAATGAACTGGAATATCATCTGTTATAGACCAACTTCTTCATGTATTCTCTAACACTTCCAAGATTCTGTGGAACTGGTCTATCCTTCAAAACAAAGAAAAAAAAAAAAAAACAAACCACACAATGCAATAAAAGCTCATTTCTTTCCCAAACACACTGTAGACTTTGTGATACAGCCTCATCAGATTTAGCAAAGTAAGGAAGACTAGTCCAAGCCACCCTTGGATCAAAACCTTTGGTGTTTCCTAAGGTTCTCTAAGAATAGCACCTACACTACATTCATTAGCAATGATAAAATGTCTCAGCAGAATGAGAGAAGACTGGAGGTGCCAATTTTTGAATAGTACATGAAATTCAGGAAATAGTAATAATAACAACAACATCAATTTAGAGATGCCATGGCAGCTTTTTAAAAGACAAAAGGCCAAGCTTTCTCTTGATCAAATGCCAAATTAAGTAAGTGCATTCTTCTTAATACAATGTGTCCTGGAAATACTTCCCTCCCATACTCTCTGGTTTGGGGAGCAGAAGGGGAGGATGCTCTTTACTGCTTGATTTCCTAAACTATTTAATAGTGCTGCTTTGGTTGTTGAAAAGCTGCTATACATCATCCAGAGAGTGACTCCATCTCACAAGTGGCTGAAGCAACGTGTATAAAATGCTCTGGAGTTTTATTTCACAAGGGCCTGTTCCACATGCAGCATCACTCTCTACAGCAAAGCAACCACTTCTGGGGTGGTATGCAGCAGCTATTTAATTAACACCGACTAGCTAACCCTCATGCATGTTATATTTTGGGAAGAGTACCTTTTGGAGGGACCCTCATAATTTACTACATCGTCTAGGAGTTAAATGGTGCTTATATGTCATCTTATTATGACGTGCAGCCTCCAGTACAAGAGCATGAATGTTCTCCTGGCAAAACCAATAGCAAAATACTCATTTAAATTCAACAAAAGTAGATTTGGGCCTCTAATCAGGGTACAGTAATGACTCAGGATGACTGACCTCCTTTCAAGATTTCTGATCAGGCAACAGCTTACATAATCGGAACAGCTTTTATCTTGTTTCTGCAGCTGAATACACTGTCTGTCTGTACCCAGCTGAAGCTGTGGTGGAGGGTGAACTATGATCCGCAACAATCATTCCCACTTAGGAAGCACTCCAAGTCTCTATTCTACTTGTAAAGATGGATCAAAATACCTTATCAAACACTGTTATCATTTTTCTCCGGAGTCTTCACTTGTTTGGCCAAAAATAATTTCCAAGAGAAATATTTTTCATGATGAGAGCGTAGTGTTAAAGTGGTGCTAGCAAACAGGTGAATAACACAATATACATATGCTATATCAAATGGAAAATACCCCATTAGAGCTAACATCAATTTACATACTGTAGCCTGAGGATGTGTATCTCTTCCAGGGCTTCTGGTTACTTTTGCAATTTTTTCCTGCTATAAAAACATGATTATGCTCAATTCTTTCATTTTAAGAATGAGGATGGATACCAAAAGCTTCAATACAGAAGGTTCATCTGCAAGCATGGATGTCTTATACACACGACAGGGCATGCAAAGGAAACAGCACCCCACAAGGAGCGCATATGAAAATATAATGGTATTTTAATCCCTTTCCTGCTTTTTCAGTCTTTATATGAGTATCAGACTTGTGTTGAATTTGGTCTGCTGCAATATTAGAATAAATTCTCACAGAAACAAGGCATTCTAAACCACTTCTAGGTTGGGTGACTTTTGCTAATTATAAACCCAGCCCTGTAGACACTGGGTGCCTCGGCCTCCCAGTCGTTTAAACAGGACCTGAGGGCATTCTGTCCTCTCAAGAGGATCAAGACTCACGAACCAGCGGAAAAACAATGCAAACTTTACCTTTGAGCTGCAAAGGAATGAAGTGACAAATATGCAAACAGCATATGGAGATATCACGTAAATACTGGAGGAATAAATGAACAAAGCAGCATGATGTCAAGGGGTGAAAGCAAACACAGCTATAGGAAACTCAAGGTTAATTTCAAATAAAAAAGAGATACAGAAGCTTGGTTTCAGGAGTACGTAATATATTTTACAGCACCTTTGTGGCAGTTTTTAAAATAGATTATTTATAAACAGGATATTCTGATAAGAAAGATACTCATTCAATATAATGCATACTCTGTATTTTTTTTATGCTGGAAAGACTTCACATAGAAATACAATCTCCGCTTAGCAAATTTCAGTTTATGGCAGTAAATGACTCTTTATAAGCAATACAACAACACTGAAACATCTCTAATGCTCACTGTACAGAAAATGCTGAAGAAGAGAAAAAGACAAGACAAAGCAAAACCCAGCCCCTTGAAAGTAATGTTATTTTTCTCTATCACAGTTTAATAATAGTTGGACAGGAGAATCAATCTGGGGCTGGAAACCACATTCCTAGTTTGAACTCAGCATTGTGTTCAAAATCCAAAAGATCAGCAGAGCCCAGACCTCCAGATTTTGGTCATCAGAGTAGTAATTGTTTTAATCTGTTTTTCTAAATTGCAACAGGACAAAAATGAAATGAAAGAAAAGCCCTTGGACAATAACATTCAACAAATAAACTCTACTAAGAAAATAAATTCTTGAAGTATTTAACAGAAATAAAATGTATATATTTTACGTTAGGACTTATTTTAGAAAATCCATTTCAAAGTGCTATAGCACAAATATAATAAAGTTGTCGTGACTCACAGTGTGGTTTTCAAAAACATCACAAAATTCCTTTTAGAAATCTGTATACAAAATTAATTTCAATAAAATGGTAGTTTAATTTTTATCTGTGAGTCACCTAAACACATAAAATTCTTCTCAAAAAGAAGATGTGCAGACAGGCTGCGTATTTAAGTTGCCCAGAACAGCTGAATAGTCATTACTCTAAAATCCTGTTCAGAATAGTTTGATTGGCCACCAATGTCTGTTTTGGCCTCAGATACATTGTCAATGAGAACCCAACGTTTGGTCCCCCTGAACTAGAAGTTTCCTTACATTTTTTCAGTTGGCCAACTCTCTGACTTCAAAACTTCTTGTAACTGTCCTGACTTTTGTCCAGCAAAAAGAACTTTCTTAAAAATTCAAGCTACATTAGAGAGCTCCTAAAGATTACTTTCCAATATTTTCTCTTAGTCTGCTGCATAAATGACTACATTTCAGTGATTTCCCTCCTCTGAATTACGTGGCCTATTTGGCATTGGGGAAAACGAAATTAATTTTTACTCAATGCAACTTTCAAATCCTGATGATACTACCAAATAACCGCAGCTGAGTGTGATATACAAAGAGGTTTTACGTTACTACTATTGACAGATCTACCTTCCCCCACCCTGCCTTTATTACCAGGACCTTTTCCTTTTTCTGTAAAACTATTCTCATGAGACCTCACTTTACAAAGACATGGAGCAGAAAGGCAAATAAGAGTGCTTCTGAGCTTTACATCTTAAAATGACAGAAAATAAATAAGAGTGGATGATATAATCGACCTGAGTGCCTACTCATTTTTTTTACCCTAAACCCCCAATGAAGCCAGGCAGCTCTGAGCACTGGGATCATATTCTATAATGGTAATTATGACAAGAGTAATATATTTCACAGAAGTCTCATAGCAGTGTGCTTTCCAGCTGTATTATATGCCTATAGCACAGGATTCTTTGGTCCAGGATTCTACACTGTTATGGTACAAGCGTTCAGTAGTAACTGTGCTTGATTTTTCTAGATTACCTAGCAGCTGCTGACAAGAGGACAAAAGAAGATTTGAGATCTATAGTTAAAGTTTAAGCCTAATAGCTACAGTAATTGATTAGTTCTCCATGTGTAGCTGAGGTGTGTGAGAGACTACAGGAGATTATTTTATTGTGTAATTTTCACAGCGCAGCAGGGTACCTTGACAATGGGTTTGGATACCATCCTCCTGACAAAAACCACAGAGGAGGGATCAGAGGGAAGAAAACTCAACCAGCAGAATCACTCCATAACAAGCAGGGGGTAGGATTTTTCCTTCCTGGGAAAGAAACAACACTTCTGGCCCCACAGCTTGGAAATATCTGAAGTCTCCTGGGGGACAGTCATTTTTATTGGAAGTTGCTGCCCACTTTAGTCCTAGAGGTATCGGAAGCCTTATCCAATTCCTCGGCTACTTAGCTCTATTGAATAGCTAAGATGTTGAAAAAGGCTCCATTAAACATTATTACATCATGTTTACTGAGCCAGAGTAGGACCAGAGGGCTAACCAGCATATGCAAAAGTGGTGCAAAGCCGGTTTTGTTTTGGGGGTAGATGCAAAGTGGTTGAAAGTAGATATGGAGATGATGAAGGTCAATGGCTTAAGACAGGTCTAGCACAGACCACAGCAACTATCATCACTTCTGCTGAAACAGCACAAAAGTGAGTTGAAGGGACCTCTTCAACAGCTAGAACAGGAGTTGGTGAAACCCCGTTGAGAAAACCAACAGGAGCATGTGATGCAGACATGGCTCACACAATGGCATCCACCAGAACCTAAGCTGAGACCAGTAGTACTTTTGTATCTGCCATCCAAAAGACTGCAACTTGTATTTTGGAACCAGGAACAGTCAGGAGAGGCCTCGTTCAAATTCCAGTTTTTACACTTGCCTGAGGTCTCAGTTATTTTCAATTCAAAGTATCTTTTATTGATATCTCAACTCACCCTCAGGAATCTAGAAATGAGTCTGATGCTTCCAAACTCTTGGCTGAGGTCCTCTGAAAGGTCACCTCAGCTGTTGTGTGCTGCATTTCAGGCAACTTGCACAGACCTGACTTTCAGAAGGTGAATATGCAGCGCTTCCTGAAATCTCAACCCTCAAAACACCCTCCAACTGGATCAATTAAAATTAAGGCACTAAAAATTTGCTAGTTACTTTTGAAAATCTTACCCATAACTGGAACAGACTAATTGACAAGAAAAAACAGAAATCACAGGTAACCATAAAAAGATCCATGTGTTGCTGTGCTCAAGATACTTACAGTGTAAACTTTATTTACATTCATAGTGACATAGTTAATGGCAAAAGGGTTTGCCCTTTATGTCCAGTAACCATCTTTTACTCTGTATCTCTAGAGAGCAGGAGTCTGTATAAGCAATGAGAGAGGGGAAAAAAAAGTTGATGAATTACCAGTTTTTCTTCTTGTGGTGAATTCAGCTGTCTGGAATCATGAATGTTAGTACAGGAGGAAACGAGATAGTTATCTTTTGTCAAAACTGTGATATAACAAACGTTAATATAATCTCAAAGGGAGGTATAGTTCAGAATATCTTAAAAAAAAAGAAGATAAAACATCTTGAAACAAAGGTTGCTTTTAAGTATGTGTAAACAGTCTTTGATCAACCAACTAAGTCCTTAGAAAGGGCTGACGTATCACAAAACATAACACAACATCCCTACCACAGTTGGGTAAGTGCTTCAACTTTGCTCACAGACAGGATGCTAGTAGTTAGCAGGGAGACCAACCAAAATTATTAGAATGAACTTTTTTTTGTATAAATTAGCTGAGTCCTCTCCTTGTGGAAGCTGTGATGAGTACATTGGTACTGCTGTATTACAAATGCATTTGACAACAGATAGAAATTCCTCCTGAGGGCTGTCTTCAGATTTCATGGCTTTTCGGCTTCCACTGCTGCATCCTCAGACAAACCTATGAAGCAGAAAGAAGATGCTTAAAAATTCAGTGCACTTGGCAACTACACGCACTACATTGTTGATTCCGTCAGCTTGTAAAAGCCTTGGTTATAGCTGGAGGAAACAATTTATTACATGCAAAACAGGATAAAAATGCATAACTTGCAAATTCAAGCACTCACAAGTTTAGAAAATATATAAAAAAATAAGGCAATAAGGGCAATTTCACATCAGCTCTTTTATGCATATGATGGATGATACAGTCTAAGTTATAAAATCACAGACTACTTTCACATCAGAAAATAATAGCAGAGAAAAACCAGGCATATGATCTGAGACACTGTTACTCCAATCTACTGCCATTTTGCCTGCCCCTTTTTTCTAGGTAGAACTGGCAATACAAATTGCAAAACAATAGAAAATTAGGCTCCATAAACTCATTAACAATGATTTATTTTTTATATATAAGACTAACTCTTTGGGCAAGGGGAAAATAGTAACACCCCTGTTATTGAAGATAACTTCTGCCTTAAACCAAGAGTATCAGTTTCCTATTTTCAAATGTCAGTGCAAGAGATTAATCCATCCTGGATCGGATATAAATCTTTGCTATAATGAACCTGACAGAATTGGAAAAGTGGGTAGAAACTCATAAAAAGTTTCTTGGACTATCTAGGAAGAAAAAGAGCAGTGGATAATCACACAAATTTGTATATGCACATACTTGCATGACTTTAAATTCAAGTGATTATTTAACCCAGTAGTTTCTTACATGTCCACTTTTAGTTTAGGTTGAAAATTATTT
>VZTO01008823.1:53430-109528 GCA_013400615.1 Syrrhaptes paradoxus | reverse complement strand
CTCACCCACAAGCTCTCAACTCGAGCATGACTAGCATGTCACAAGAAAAGCCACTGAAGTCAGAGAAACTACAGTATTGTGAAACTGGTACAGTAAGTCAGATGAAAACCATTTCCCAGAGCATGGAGAGCTTAGAGGAAGCACTCAAACCACAGCTTGCTTACCTGCAGGCGTGCAAAGCTTTCCACAGCAACATATCACCACAGCAACGTATCACACAAACCAAACTCCTTGCAGGTAAGATCTTCTCATATAGATCTTGTAAAGGTAAGCATAACATTTCAGAATACTTCATAGAGGAAAGAACTGCTTCTAGCTCCACAGTGCCCTTCTTCAAAGTTACTAAACTTGCTCCCTCTGCCGAACTCCTGCTACAGCAGGAAGAGCAGGCATTAGAAAACAAGCAGCACCTGACCGAAACAGGGCCAGGTGGAACCCATTCCCAGAAATGAGCCTATCTGGCTGTCTTGGAAAGCAAACCTTCCTTGGTTACCTTCTCTCTGAGATTGTGAACAACATTTTACCAGGAATGGCAACACCTCTTGAATTTGCATTTGCAGTGCAATATATACAGAAGTAAAAAGTAAAATGTCTCCCTCAGTTTAGTAACTTTGCTACCTGCTCACCACAGATCACTACCCAACCCCACACACAGTTTACAAAAGAGACTAAGAATCCTTAACTTCCAACTCAGATGTACTTCCAGATCTGGAATTCTCTCCCCTGGCTTCATTTAAAGACCTGATCGCTCATCCCAGTTCAGTTCTCAGCTCCAGTTAGACAGTCCATCAGGAGGACCACAGTATTTACCGTTGTCATTTCTCTCTCTCTCTCTTCTCTCACCGGGAATGAAGCAGTCAAGGAATCTTGAACCCAGGACAGCTAACCAGCATTAATTGCTGAGGAAGAAAACCACACCTTGACAAGCTCGTATAAAATAAACCCAACAAGTGATATTAAATCATAATAAACTATCTCAGTCTCAGGAAGTCCAAGGGACAATAGCTTTGGAGGATAAAAGAGCATTTTTGACTGACAGGTTCATGCTAGTCTTCCATTCTTCCCTAGAGTTCAAGGTTGGTGTTTTCCATACTGTGCTGTGTACCCTGAAATCACTGCAAACCCTACTAAAAATGTCATGGGACCAAAACTGTGATGGAGAAGAGCAAATATGAAGGCAACAATTGAATAGACTTAGCTGTGAGGGTGAAAAAATAAAATTTAATTGAATGTTTAAAGCCAGAAGCAAAAAATGAAGCAGAACACCTGCAGCATTCCTGGCAAAGCCTCACAAAGCAGTCTGCCACCCACCCTCTCCTGGCTGAGGAACCAGAAACCATCCTTGTGGAGAATAAGGAAAAGGTGCCAGAGCAGAGACAGACCTAGAATGCTTCGCTGCAGGGGCTGCCTCGGTCTGGCATGGCAGGGCCTCAGTGCCCAGCATGGGAGCAGGCAAGGCCAAAGGCCACAGCGTTCCCCTGGGCATGGGGTTTTGCCGGAGGGAGCGCTGCCTTCTGCCACCGCACAGAGGCAGCACTGGCTGGCAGCTGTGTCCTGGAGTTCCTGTGCACAAAACTGCACCATTGATTTTATTAAAACCAAAACAAAAACAGAAAACAAACCACCAGAGAGGAAGATATTACTTCATGTGCATGATTTTCAGGCCATGGTTTCATGATGAGTAGCACTAGCAATACTTACTCTAAGGTTTTTTTTTAAATGTGAAATATCCTAATAAATTATATATCTAGGAGAACAATCCAGAATCCTAGCTGTGAGAGTTATTCAGAGTCCCAAAACACACCCAATTCTTAGTTAGAACAGCACTACTAAAGATAATGTCAAGAAAATACTAAATACAGCAACAATGTATTCTTATCAGAATACTCATTCAGAAAAGATATTTGATTCTCTGAGATTCTCCTTACAACATTCACTATTTTCTTTCTTAAACACTACTATGTATCCACATTTTATTTAACTTTTCAAACTTTCATATTTTTCATCATTTCTCTAAATGGTGGATATAGAGCCTGAACACAGCTACACTATTCATACCACAGTTTTACTTATTTACTGAGAATTGTATCTGTGCTTATATTTTAGGCTCCCATATATTAAACCACGAACACTTAAGAAAATGTGATGCACCCTATTCTTTTTCATAACATTAATATTTTCAAATAAAAAAATGTAAATCAATTGTGATTTACTATAAGCATTACAGAAACTGACAGAAGATGAAATGAAGATGAAGATCAGGGGTTTATAAAAGCTTCCCAAAACCCGAAGATATTGTTTATGCAGGAGCCTTGCCAGTTGATTTTTCCACATTGCATTCCACCTCTTATCTCTGATATTTCCATATGTATAAAAGACCTTACCATAAGCACTTGTGAGAAGGGGCAGGTACATTGTGTAGGCTATTTAAAAAAGAGACTGCACTTGTCTACCTCCTTTTTTGGCATTTACCTCCTCAAAAATTAGCAGGAATTAGGTAGATCTGGGAGTAGCAGTGTTGCTGTTTTCCTTAATGCAAAAAAGTGCTGCCATCCCTCTAGGGACTTTTCATCCCAGCTGTACAAAACAGTCACTTCACTCTTACCCAGCAAGCTCAACTCTTCCTCCTTCCCAGAAAGAGCGAAAATAGTGAATTCACTTAACTCCGCCAGACTGTTTTACAGCCCAAATGAGAATGGAATGGAGCCTAGACAGGACCATTGCTCCCCACTGCCCCTTGGGGCTCCTTGCAGCAGGATTTTGGAGGGAAAGGAGGAACATACTGGGGCTGGGTAAAGTGAAGAGAGGAAGTAGGGACAGGTTCCCCCATCTCCACCTCATGCTCTGCATCCTCATGACTCAAGGAGAGGAAGGAGAAAGAATTAAATAATTAGATACGTTTCCTCTAGAATAGACCGAAATATAGCAATACATACCTGCACTCTACCATGTTTTGCCCCATAAAATATCGCTCCTGAACAGTAACGGGGGAGGGAGAAGAGAAATGTATGCACAGTCTCCTCTGTCCTTGGAAAATAATTTACTAGGTTGCTGATGCAGAGCTGTTATGTGTCAGGGAAGAAAGGTGAGCAAATAATCATCCAAATATATTTGAAAGTCCAATTCCAAAAATTATATTCTTTACTCCATTTGTTGCTTCCTCGTATCTGAATGTCACTGCCCATCACTGGAGGCCTTCTGGTAACCTTGGCAACGTTCACATCACAGCTCAGCCTGGCAGCCATGACAATCCCAATAAGTTCCTTTAAAGTCAAGTGCAATGACTGCTAAGATGCTTCCCAATGCTGGAATATTTAACGTCATTGTGCTAAAGCAATCAGGCTTCTAGCTAGCTAGAGACAGTCAGGTATTTCTAAGGTTACCAAGCCTGAAAAAGGTTATTTTTCTCTCTTTCCTCAAAGCTAGAAGTGGTCAGCTTTTCAGCCCACACTGGCCTTTGTGATAACAAAGCAGAGGCAGTGTGTGTTCATGGTGGCAGTAAACCATGCACTAATCCCACAATTGATGCTAATTTGAGCAATAGTGTACTTAAATTTTTTCTTTTATCTAATCAATTAACAGAAGTGACAAAACCAATTCAGTTAGAAGAAATAAAGAATAAAAGATCTCAGATAATTAAGCATTAACTCAATGAAAATCTGTTATTCCTTCCACAGTGAAAATTGGTTTATAAATTTCAGTGCCCAGCATTATTGATTTTCATCAGTCCTTAAGCGCAAGAACTTGCAGGGCAAACCCATTAGAAGATCTGTCAAAACAAAAAAGCCTCACATGATAGACTCATTAGCCCCACCTTTTCCATAGAGGCATCATTATACCAGAGCTCTGTGAATAATTAAGCAAGCAAATTTTGCATTGTGAGGTGTGGGGTTTTTTTTTGTTAAAAAACTGCTTGTAAGGTGTCTGTGAAGTTCTCTGATCCTAGAATATTTGGAATGCATTAATTCATACTAGGCAAGAGACTACCAAGCCTCATACAATCAGCTGACTATTATCTGCTGCTGTTTCACATGGGCACCAGTGACACAGCTGGGAGTAGATTACAGAGCCCTGGGAGAGGCGGGAAGGAAACACAGGTAGCTTTTTCATCAGTCCTCCCGGTGGGAATGGGTTTGAAAGGACCAGTTGAATCTGATGAGTCAACAAATGGTGACCAGCAGGTCAAGGAAGGTGATTCCCACCATCCACTCCACTCTCATGAGACACCCCTGCAGTGCTGTGTCCAGCTCTGAGGTCCTCAGCACAGGAAGGACATGGACCTGTTGGAGCAGGTCCAGAGGAGGCCCCAAAGATGGTCAGAAACTAGAGCACCTCTGATATGGGGACAGGCTCAGAGTGTTGGGGTTGTTCAGCCTGGAGAAGAGAAGGCTCCAGGGAGACCTTACAGCAACTTCCAGTGCTGAAAGGGGGCTACAGGAGAGATGGGGAGGGACTTTTTAACAGGGGGTGGAGGGATAGGATGAGGGGTAACATTTTTAAGCTGAAAGAAGGCAGATTTAGATGAGATATTAGGAAGAAACTTTTCCTGTCAGGGTGGTGAGGCAGTGTCCCAGGTTGCCCAGAGAAGCTGTGGATGCCCCATCCCTGCAGGGGTTCTAGGCCAGGCTGGATGAGACTTTGAGCAACCTGGGCTAGTGGAGGGTGTCCCTGCCCACTGCAGGGGGGTGGAACTGGATGGTCTCTAAGGTCCCTTCCAACACAAACCATTCTGTGATTCTACAAGTAATTTTTTCAACCTGAGTCCAACACAGTTAATTTGCAAACACCTGGTTTCAGATAAGTAAAATTAATACTATATTGGTTAGTAACTTAAGCAAAATATTTCCCTGTTCCCAGATGAATTGACTGATCCCTATGTGGGACAACCAAAGGCACAACTTAATCTATCTCTTTGAAAATCAGGTCTATATGTGACCATCTAGCAAGACACTAGCAAGCTGCAACATATGCCATTATCAGAACACACATCTTCTCTATCACTGCTATCGCCTGTGATCTCAGCTCTTTGGTTTCCATTGAAAGGAGAAAATGAAAAACAACTTGACAGAGAACAATTGCTGCTTAAAAAAGGACTCGTTTATAATCTGATAGCAGAGCAAGAATATCATACTAAACTGCTAGAACACTCAGAGAGCATCACCCTTCTTTTATTAGAGTAGCAAAAGAAGATAGCTGCTACCCAGCACGACAGACCAATAACAAACAAACCTCCAGAGCAGTTCACAGGCTCCTGCTCCACACCCAGGGAAGGGCCACACTGCACATTACAGGCAGCAAGGACTGGGCTAAAGGTGAGCACAATGAAGAAAAAGGAAAACTAAACACCAAACTAAGGCAGAAAAGACAGAAACACTCATTTTTGCTACTACCTGAAAGATGTTCAACCTTCCTGCCAGTTCTCACTAGTTTCTGCTTAGTCTTTTAGTGACAGCTTACTTGGTTCAAGCAAATCTGCTTCCAGGATAAGTTTGCCCCTTTTAGAAAGTGGAATCTATTTCAGAAACAGATTATTTACATGACAGCTAGTAGCTGTCAGGGCAGCATAAAAAGACAACACAAACTTGCAACTAGAAGCAGGGTAGAAGAGGGACAGAAACAGCAGGAAACCATTTTGATCAAAGCCAAATGTATTTTCCTGTCAGTAGGAAGAAGGTCCTTAGCCAAACATAGGCTAGAAACATTCCCTTTTATTTCCCCTCCACATCTGCCCCCCATGTCCTACCATCCCCTTAGCTGTGTAATTTGATTGCTGTGGTTGGCTTGGGCTGTTTGATTTTTTTTCTTTCTGAGAGACTCGGTGAAGTGTGCTTCAGCCCTACAATGCAGACAAAGTCCTCCCGTGTTTGGATAGTTTATCTTGCCCATGCTCCGAAGAATAAATTTGGTCTCTGGGATGTGGAATTAAAAACTACCAGACACAATTACAACTATCTTTTTTGCCTCTGTTGCACAATCCACTGGGAATCACCCAGGAATTTGGTCTCCTGTGTTCCCTGCTTGCACAGCTGCCCATGGTGGTTTCCTTGTTCTCTTTAGATTTCTATGCAGGGCACAAACATCCAAATGTGACTTTTGCTCTTGCACAACAGATTTTATGCAAGAATTTGAGGGGTGATTTGCAACAGAAGGTGTTCAAGATCAAGCTTCTGTCTATCTTGCTGGATGTGTATCTCTCCTACATGGCTGCTTGCAATTATGGGGAGCTGCCTTCAGTCCTGTGTCAAGCTATGCTTTCAATCCAAGCTTTCTTTAATGTGGCACGCTCTCTACTCCCACACATGAACCCTCAGTTTATTTCTAGTGTTTGGAACACTGCCAGAAATTCTCCCCAGAATGCCAGAAAAGATCTGGTAACACTCATAGCAAAGGACATATTAGGGTGAATTAGCTGGTAGATTTTTTGCCTCTATCTTTTCCAGGCCTTCCCTGACCTGCAACACTCCTAGAATACAGGAGCATTTCTAAAAAAACAGGATGGACATACAACCTGCCTTCTTTCTTGGATCCTCTGCCTCCAGCAAAGACTGACACAGTACAATACAGACTTAATCAAAGACACAACAGTCATGTCTGTCTTCTATTTCAGAAATAAATCCAGTGACTGTAAGTGGGAAAGTAGCTATTTAAAGGCTGGGGAAAATCTGAAGTGCACTCAATGGAAAAAACCTTTCTAAATCATTCTCATACCTCATTTATACGCCACCTAGTTCTTTAGATAAGCAAAACTCAACACATTGTTATTTAAAGGCTCATTTATTTTGTTGCATCAACAAAGCACTTCATGTATCAGCAGAGCTGATCTGGCAGTCAAACCAACCTTCCTCAGGGCTTAGAGTTACCAAGAGCACCATGTTACTATCTAAAAAGAACAATTAATAAATGCAAACCAAGACTCTGAAATCTTCTGTAAAAGAAACAGGAGCCCTACCTGATGAACACAAGTGTTCTTGAAATTGCAATGACTAAAACAATCCTGAGCTGACAATGTCACATGAGAGGATACTGATGAGAGATTAAGTCTTTGATTTAATTTGCTCTATTGAAACAGTAATTCAACATTGCTAGGAGCACAGTAAATTATTTTCTAACTCTTTTATTTAAAAGGTCTTGGCCAGGATTACTAGCTGCTTGTAAGACATTTCAGAAGGACTGAATTAAATATGCAAGACTTCAAAAGGATCAAACAGCTACTAGAAACAATTACCAGGAGGAAAGGGAGTGGTCAGCTAAACCAATCTACCTTGTAAAGAAAAGGGCTGAATCAGGACTGAGGTTTTTGTAACTGGAACGATTCTTACCATTTGCAGCTGATCACCACAACACATGACAGAGCTGAAGTGAAAGAGTTTGCTTATTTTAAAATGTTTATTATCCAAGCTATTGGGCAGGGAACGTTGGCAACATTCCTCAGCCAAGGAAGCCCAAAGCAGCAGCTCAGCAGCTGGAGATTCCTTTACCAGGAAAGGGCTAGAGCTGTGGGCAAACCAGGCAGGACGCTGTGACTGAAGAGGGAGAAGACTAACTTCAATACACGTATTTCTGTTCCACATAAGTTCTTATATTCAGGACCACTCAGAGCAGTTGTTCTGTATAGCTCCCACAGAATACATCAAAGACCATGCTTTCTATTACTGCTAACAATGGCCAAATTTGTGTTGGCAGATGAAAATAAAGGGGACAAGCTCCTGTACAGTGACCTACCAAATGTGTAATTTGGATTGCTGAGCTGGAAGTTCTCACTAGACCCACTAAGGCTCCTTCTACTGTTGTTCTTCCATGATTCAGTTAACAGACATGCTCATTGACATATTATCATCCATTGATCAAAACACAGAAGTGTTTTCATTATCATTTCCACCTTCAGATGAATCAAAATAAAGAAAAAACCTCGAATAGAACTAGAACAGGACCTCTGTGACATTCTCCTATTTCCAGTATTTAGTGACTTTCATGAGGAATTTGCAAAAGCTCTGCATTCGTTTTAAACTGGAGCTCTCTCCAATCTCATGCTATCTCAAGAGACAGCTTAAATTCTTTAACCTGCCTCATGCTGCATGCTGACCTGGTCACTGTGAGACACAGCACATTAGTAGCATTGCTTAATGCTGTTCTCTCACATGGGCACCAAGGTCACAGAACAGCTTTCTCCTCCTTTGTACATACCACCATCCATTTGCAAGACTCCTGGTGGGGTTGCTTAAACCATTCCGCACCACAGCACCATCAGCAGACTGGTGTAACACACTGCTCACCCATAATACAGGAAAACTAATGATAGCTTAGTGCCACCCCTGGTATGGCCAACCTAATGTCCTAATATGCATAATGTCCTAAATTAGATCACAAACACATCTGGAGATGGTTACTGGAAGTTGCAGAGTCTCAGGAAAACCCAACCCACCTCACTCACGTGCAAATCATCCAAGCTAAGTATTTGTCAACTCTCCAGGCAACTGTTATTGATGCTGTAAGCACATGCCTCCTTGCCCAAAGACCATATGTTCTGCAATTGCTGTTGATTCTTCACCGTATCAGTGAATAAAACAGCTGTATTTGTGATGCCTTTCTTTAGGGACTGGATGTGACCATGTACTTCTTGTGAAACCTAGATCCTTGCAGGGATCTTCCTCATCCACATCTTAGTCAGATGGCACGAAGGAGAGTGGTAAATGTGCACAGCAAACTCTCATATGACTCTTTCTGACTTGCTCGTATTAAAAATAGCAATGTTATGGTTGATTTTCTGTGGCATGTGGAGTATGACAGATGCACAGTGCATTTTCTTGTATGCTCAGTCCCCAAATCACAGAGAGGCTGCCCATGTTCTCAGAATATTTCTGTAGCACTCAAAAGTAGCAATGCAAGAAGTCCCCAACCAAGAAAGAAGCTAGATTTGAAGTTGGGCTGTGAGACTTCAAAAAGACTTATTTCATCATGTGAATCACCTTCAAAAAAATATCATTGGGAAGAATATTTGTATACAGGGAAGGTGACAATAAAGGCACCTATACCAGCCTGCAATGAAAGCTGTGTCTCTGGGTTGAACAGGCCACAATAGTGATCAGCATTCATCCCATGGGACCTTCTTGTTATGCCTCTAAATTGGACCCTGGCAGTGGAGCATGGCATGATGCTGTTACTCCATGCAGGGGATTTATATCCTGGCACTCCCAGGACAGCAGAGCCCAGCCTGGGGTTTACAGACGGGTGACGTGGCTCTGTACGTGTACATCGAGCTCCACTAAGGGAGAGAAATCACACCTGGGCTGCCAGTGGTCACTGTAACGTTAGAGCAGTACACCAGGAGCTGTGCTTCTCTCCTAACTCTTCGGGAAACCTTTACACCCTACCTAAAATCTATAACCTTCTACGACAAGCGATTACCGTCAACTGGCGATCAATAAACATTTTCAACCTTTTTTTGTTGTTGTTGCAAATACTTTAAGTATCTCAGTTGTAATATGTTCTTTAAAAAATACTGTAATACATGCTTTTTCTGTATGTTTCTGGGGTTTAACAATCTAGACAGGTTTCACTTTTCAACTTGTAAATGGCCTATAAAATTAAGGTTTTACCAAAAACCACTCAGGTAAGGGAGCTATAACTTTTAACTCTAACTTGAGATAGGACTTATCTATCTCAAGATGTCCAAAGAAGGTTTCACTGTTTTAGTGTTTGCCGTGAACAAAGGGTAGATGATCACTGTCACAGAACCAAGAAATACTCAGACATACAGTGAAATGATCCAGTGTTCAAACACTCCTCTGCTCACAGCAAAAATCACTGTGAATCAAAACAGGACATGGCAATCCTGATGGCTGAGATAGTCCCAGTGGTATTCAACTTGACAGACTTTTTCCCCTAAGGTGAGTAGTTGCCTTGCAGCACTTCTCCTTCCAGCTGTATCAGGGGAAAAAAGAACCCCAAAACTCACAACTGACTCAGTATTCAGTTCAAAAGACAGAACCAATGGAGTATAAATTATGACAAATTAATATCCAATGAACTTGCTATCCACATCTTTTAGACTCCATCCTTCTCCTTCTATGCCTGCACACAAAACTGCAGTGGTCCAAACCCCTGCAAGAATGGCCTAAGGACAAACTTCACTTAAATGTAAGGCTGAAATAATAGGGGTGGGTTTTTTATTTTCTTCTAACAGATCAGATTGCTAATGTCACAGAAACTTAGTATGAATTCAGTGATTTTTAGTCATCCTATGGAGAAAAATTCTGAATTTTAAAAATGGACAAATATTTGAACTTCTTACATTTGATTAACAAAGCAGAAAAAAATCCATTGGAATATGAAATGCAAAACCTGGCCCCACCAAAGAGAAAGAGATAACAAGTGTCATCTGTGTGGCATTACTACTTGCACTACCACCTCCTGTGACCCAGACATGCTGTCCTAGCCAAACAATCAATAAGAAAATACAAGACACAGACTGCTTCTCTGTTCAGCACACCTGGCAATTCCTTAGCTAAAAAAAAATGGACAGGATTGGCTTTTAAGGAAAGAGAAAAACAGCAAGACAGTTCATTTTAAAAATACTGAGAATTTAAGTCATGAATTATAACAGAGATTTTTCAATGATAGGCAGGCATGCCTGAAATGGTTTTTCAGATAAGCTTAAATCTGAAAATCCTCAGACATAGTTTAAGTAGATAAGACATTCTTTTTAGTAGGTCTAACAACACTGCTTTTTTACTTCTCTAAAAGAATTTGTAAGAAACTCTAGCTTTCACCCTTAAGAAGGTGGCTCTGGCAATACAAACTATTGATATACTACTGTTGTAGAAACCACTGCTGAGAAAAACACACACCCCCCCAAAGGGAAGACCATTGACCCAACATGGCAATTGCCACAACTTTCCATGATCCTCATCCAGTCGGAGGTACAGATTTGGAAAGCTCCCCTAAATGGTAAGAGACAAGGAGGACCATACAACAAAGAGCAACAACATTTACTGTATCTTAAATATACATAGGTTCCTGAAAGCCACAAGCTCTGGAAACGGCCTAAAATGACTATTGTGCTCTATTTTATTTAGGCAATTATTTACCATATTTTACAACACTATTCTCTGAGCTGGAGCTACGTAAAAGCGGTCTCAGTGCAAGCATTTGATCAGCTCTGTCCATATATTGCTATATCCTAATAGTTTAATCAAAAATAAAATAATAAAGTCTTTCCACATTTTACTTTTCCTCCTGCAGATCAAGCACAGATGTGGGAAAAGATTTCAGTGAAAAATTACAATTACAGACTGAAAATACATCAGCACAGTTCCTGCGATATGAGTGAAAACAGAGGAGTTGCACTCAGGCCAGAATATTGCAGACAGTTTAGCAGGATTGCTTGGTGGGCACTATCCAACTCCCAGGTGGCATGCAGAAGGTAGTAGAAAAAAAAATAATTTCATTAGAATCTGGGACCTCAAGGGACACAAAACCCTACCAAGAACAAGCAGGTCAACATCTCAACGGCATACACTCCTAGCTCACATTTCAGCCCTGAGCACCAGCCAGCATTAAGTGGTTTTCTGAAGTATTTAAATGCATCTTTTTTTACTGTATACATGAACTTATAACTTGATCTGCATTTTAGTAAAATCAAGATTGAGAAATGCAGCTTTACATCAAGAAGAATGGTCATCTGACAGTTACAAGCAAATTAAGCATTCCTCCCATGTTTCATGGCACATGGCCACCCAGATTGCCAGCAGAAACCACATTTCAAAGTCAGCAAATTTCAGCATCAGGCATATCTCCTTAGTCCCATTCCCATCCACAGAATAATAAAAAAAAAATCTGTTCTTGCTCTCAGCTCAGGGGCTGCGAACAAATACATGGAACGATGCCACATGTATTGCTTGATGGTGTTAATCATCATTACAGGTTTGACACTACAGTTTAATATTTTACCCGGTGGAATACATGAAACTTCAAGTGAGAGCAGTTCCAGAACACTTTTCTTTACATGCCAAAAGGCCTGTCCCTGGGGCTCCAACCCTGGTTTTAGTAGGTATAATGATCTCTTCTCAAATCTTAAACTGAAAACTCATTTTTTATTTAACATCTTTTTTATTTTTATTTCATTATTTTAAGGAGTTTCCTGAGAACTCAAAGGGCCAGCATTCAAAGTACAGTTTTATTTTCAGCCCTTCACTCTGTGCCTTATAAAGGGAGGTCAGAGATGAATGGGTGAGAGGCTGCAAAAGGAGGAGAACAAGACAGAGAAATTTATGTTAGTAAAAATTCCCCTTCTTCAGTTGGTATGTTGTAGGAGGCAGCAGTAACCAGCGATCTCATTTAAAAAAAAAAAACGAATTTTGGTCACGCCAAAGGTGGCACAATGCAGGACATCCTCTAATGAACTCAGTTTCTTCAGAAAAACAATTTACCTGAAGCAAGAACACTTCGCTGCAAGCTTACTTCCCCCTCCCACCCCCATACCCAAAACACAGTAGTGGGGATGGATCCTGACTTACTAAATTTAATTAGAAACCTGTCAGCTTTTTTGTCATGTTGCTCGATAACATAGGAAGAAAATGCCAAGAATCAGGAAGCTCCCAAAGCCCTGGAAACTGGTTTTACTCCCTGTTTCCTGCTCACTGCTCCACAGCAGAAAATAGGAAAGCTGCAGTCTTGATCCATGGATGTAGCCCAAGATTCATCCATGCTTTCCTAAGTTTCTAGAGACTCTTTCAATGGAAATGGAGCCTAAAGCTCATTCCAAGTAGACCGCTGAGGCTTGAGCTCCCTGCTCTGGACCATCCACCACAGCAGTGCCAGAGCCTTCCAGTGTTGCAGGTGACGCACCAAGAGAGACCCCCAGCACTTCCCAACCCTGCTCAGGGCTGAAGAGGCCCCAGGGTGCCCGTACAGAAATGGGACCCTTCCAGCATCCAGGCTGTAAGCCTGAGCTGAGATCCCAGTGACTTCCAGCTCTGCACTTCAGACAGAAAATGGGTTGCTCTGTGCAGTCTCACCAGGAGCACATCTTTAAGCGCCAGGACAACTGCATTTTGCTTCCCAGGAAAACCTCCATGAAATTATTTTTTTTTAAAATATTGCTTAGCATTTCCTTTTGAAGGATATGCATGGGATTTCTAAAGCACATTTCAAGACTGAACACCATTGGAAGCTGTCATTGGTATTCCTGTCTCATGAAACACCTCTCAGATAGGTTTCCAAATACACACACCGTTTTGAATTTTTAAATTTAAAAAAAAATATTAAAGTTGTCTCCATATCATGGAACCATTTTTTTGGGGGAAAAAAAGTGACACATTTTCTAAAATATAATCTAAGGGGATATGTGAGAAACTCAGTTCATTATAAATAGGAAAGAGGTCAGAAAAAAGATACAGGGTATCTAGCTTTCCACAGTTCTGGCAAATTAGTGGTTTGTTTTGCAGCTTTTGAAATTTTTAATATCATTTTTGTTGGCTTCCATAACAAGAGGTAGAGAAATATCCTTGCAAGTTTAGACTCTCAGTACAGTTCTGGTCTAACAATTCTGTATTAAAATAACAAAATATGAACTCTACACGTTTTTGTGCCAGAATGACTTATTTTCATGAGAGGACAGTATTGTCTTCTTGATTTTCTTGTCATTAGAACTCATTATTATTATTATGCCTATATCATTAACTACTTTTCAGCTAAGTCTCTGCTTAATTTTTCACTCCACAACAATCTTTTTCTCACTCATGCATTGTTTATGAGGCTTTCCACAGGCTTCTTGTTTATTGAGATCTGAATCACTTGATTATATTCTCATCCATTGTTTAAATTTAAAAAATATTCCTCATAGTTATTACCAGGCTTTGGCCATTAATTATTGTTGTGATATTGCCTCTTTTAGATATATATCCTTCGGTGTTATTATTTTACAAAGATTTGTTTCCTGCAAATGGTGCATGGCAGGTTTATAATATTTTCTCTGGAATATATAGAAAATAGAATACTTGCAGAGGGCTGCAAACACATGAAACCAAAGGAAAATAAACAACAGAATTAAATGCATTGTTGTTTATGATACATGTGTTGGTCTCAATTTGGCTTGCAGCTTAAGGAAATCTTGAAGATGGACAGATATAGAATTGGTGCAGGGCAAAATTTATATTTTGAGGGCAATCACATGAACAATAAGAACCAGTTAAGTTCAACGAAAGCAGAACATTTTCTGTTTTCATAACAGTCATACATTTTAAGTCAACCTAAATATCCATTTAACTACAACAAAGAATATAGTCTGCTTTTAAAAATTACTGATAAATTTTGAAATAAAACGTTTCCAATTTTTTCTATCTCCCCAGCTTTTCTATATGTAGGAGGCTATTTCCATTACTCTGCTGCTCTTTGTTTCTTAATGCCTTCTGAAGAATTGTGGAAAAAATGTTTTAGGTGCAACTATATGTTGTGTGTTAACTGTGTTTAGGGACAAAAATACATCAAGCTGAGGGCAGATGAACATTTGGTCAGTCGTAAGCGTCTGACCTTGCCACTACCATGGTCTCAGAGAAGAGTTTAACTGCAAATGCTGCCTTTGCTGGTAGGGAAGTATCCTGAGTGTTGTCACAGCACAATGGATTTGTGCTGAATGATGAATCGGTAAGTAGCTGTCTCTGTATTTCACCCCAGAGGAGACCAGACAGTGTTGTATGAGTAAATGAAGTAATTTGCATACATGTGCAGATTATAAAGTGGTCTAGATGAATATTTTTAGAGTAAGCACAGTATTCTGCAGACACAAAGTCACTCTCTGAGACTCTTCACAACAAATGTCAAACTGTACTTCTTTGCATATCATCAGTCAAAACCACCTCCTGCCCACCACATAGGTACAGGTTTCACATATACTGACACAGAGTATACCGAGATAACGTCTCATGTGTAGTAAGCAAGACAAACTCCACTAGTATAAAACAGCTCCCTATTGATACAGGTGCATCCACACTCAGGCTTACACCTCTGGCTACAGAGTGACACCTGTAAAAAGACATTTTTAGCACAGTCTACAGAAAAAAAAAAGAAAAGATAATATTAAAGTGAGCAAGTCTGAAGTTCATTGCTTCAATACAAAGCTAACACCTGCAAACCACAGGCCAGGCACAATGCAGTTTGACACTTTTGCGCACCACTTGAATTGAATCAACACCTCCCCAAGGACTGAGTACTTGCTCCTTGCTACATGGCACTGGGATTGTTTTAATTCCCAGACAAGGTGAAGGAAAAGAGACACATTTCTTTCCATAATATATAACATTACTGACTTCATTAAAATGGAAAATAAACTTTAGAAAGGCCATAGACTAAGTAAAAGACCTACCCTTTGCAACTCAGCCCTGACAGTAGCAGCTGTACACCAATGTCTTGCTTAGGCCAGTTCTCTGCCTGGACAAACGCCTCCTCCGAACACTCTGCTCCTTGGACAGTTGTCATGGGCCAGCCACCACAGACCGCTTCTTGCTAAAGGTGCTTAAAAACCTCAGCTGCCATTGGGAGCAGCAAGTCTCTACAGCTGAGTGCTGGTGCGTGAAATGTGTGTGCCAGAACCTGGACTCTCCTGCCCTTTCCTGGAGGAGAGCCAATTTCTTCCCTACTCCTCCATATTCTTTATTTTGCATTGCCTTTACATTCTTCATACAGTGCATTCCTCCCAGCTCCAGTGTGCTAGCTCTTGGGAGACTAGTTCTAGATTTATTTTTCCCCCTACTCACCTTTCTCCTCTTTGCCTCTACAGCTCTTGGCACCAGAGGTTCCTCAATCACTAATCTAGGTAGACCTGAAAGCAAAACCCCAGTAATAATATTTAATGCTGTTCCCGTATTTCATGTGAATAGCTATATTATGTAGCTGTCTTAAGTACAATCAGGTTAAAATACAGTAGATATTGAATTCTGTAGTTCCAATACACAGTAAAAAAAACATAAAACATTCCCCCCCACACCTTAATCATTTGGTTTTCAGCAGCTTTATTGCTTATATAAAGGCAATGATCTTAATTCTTAATCCCCATGTTAGAGACTGATGTGTTTTAAACTAAAGAAAGAAAACCTCTATGGTACTATTATACGTGAGAACTAATATTATAATCTATGTAAAAAGAGCCAGCCAATACCTTAACATCATCTTTAATTCTAGGAGAAAAATTATCTGATTTTTTGTCCCTTTTATTATACCAGCATACAACTCCATAGTTTCCTACCTGCTAGCTATTCGTAATTAAAACTGTCTCCAACTACATTTCATTTTAAGGGAGATCTTGAAAACAAATTTATGGATAGAGAGAATCAAGGCATCACATTTGTGAATACATTCTTTTCTTCTGAGGCAAAATTAATAAATTTTGCAAAACAAAGAAATTTGCAAATAAATAGTGACTCATTCTGGATTGACAAAAGAGCTAGTTTCTGACCTAATTCAGGCTAGTAAGATGTAGCATATGAATTTAACTAGATATTCATGTTCTGCTGGAAGGGTAGGAGCTGATGAAAGACTGACCATGTCTTGAATTCAAAACAGTTTATTCTGTGCAGAGCATTCAACTTCCATACGAGGTAACTTTCCACTTATATTGTGCTGCTCAGGATACCTCTGTCCAAAAAACCTCACAGGCCTGTATCATTAACAAGCACTACCCTCTGAAAGAAACAGCAATTGCAAGTTATTATTTTAGTGGGTGTGGGTGCATGCACAGATATTACACCATATGTCTCCCATCCTAGTACCTGTAAAACACATTTGCAGCGAGAGAAGTGTCCATCACAGTACCAGTACTAGGAGGAAGAGCAGCAACAATGGCCTTAGAAAAATAGGGTGAAAGAGCTGAAGAAGGTACCATTCTGTTTTTCCAGTTCCCTCCATATGTAGCAGGCAGCTTGCAACAGCTTCTTTTGTTTTGCAAGGTTTTACTGGAGTGACGCTCTCCATTTTGAACATAAAAGAGATCAATAGCGATAGATTGGTCCTTTCCTTACCAAATATATCATAAGCGTCCCTGCTGAATATGAAGTGCAAAAACTGGGAAGATCTCTGGTTGCAAAGCTTGAGAAATACAACATTGATCAACATTCAGAGAGAAGGAAATTACCAAAATGGAAAGAGCTTTTCTTTTTTTAAACACCAACAGCCATGGAAGGGCTCCTGATGGAGATGCCCAGAGGCAATGCAGTACTGGGAAGGAAGGACTTTGCAGCCCATTCCCCCAGTGCATACAGCATTTCCACTAGTAGCATCCAGACATAGGGTAACTCTGCCAAGCCTGAAGACTGAGGCTTGCTTTCTCTCGATTTTCCCTGGCCTGTCTGGAGCATTATCTTAGTTTGTTGAGCTGTAACAGCAATTTTTTAATGACTAGGTAGCTTTGGATTTTTCGCTTAGCTTTGTATAATCATGTGGTGCAACCATAATTTTGATATGGATAGTAACAGCGAGTAGTTACTCTGTGCAGAACAAGCCATTAATGGTGCCAGCCTAACGATGCAGTGCAGAGAAATGGGGGCACGGGATATTGCTGAGGCCGTGAAAACACGGGACAAGGATGCCGAGTGGACATAAATGAATGAGATGATGGGTGTAACCCTAACAGCGGGACACAGGACGATACAGGGGACTCCAGGGCCGGGAACAGCTTACCAATGTCCAGTTACTGAGAGATAAACGAGTTCAAAGAAGATGGGCAAAAATGGTTTCAGGGGCAACAACAAACACTTGTTCTTGTTCGAGAACTGTGTAGGCAGGTCATGGAGGCACTAAGATACCTGAGCTCTGGGCAAGAGCAAGCCGTCTTCTCTGGGCTAAGGTAACCACCGGGCACCCTGCACAGGCTGGTGCCGCTGGTCCCTGGTTTGAAGATCAAGCTACACAAGGTGACTTCCTCCTCTCACCCCTCTCCCTCAGCCTGCTGCTTTCTTGCTTTCCCTACTCTATGAATGCAGAAACTCTCTCTCTGTGATTTAACGGCTGCTGACAAAACCTTGTTACTGTGTCGTACTATCTCATATTCCTTTTGAATAAGCACGTGCTAGCACACAGAGGATATGGCTTCTGTTTTCTTTTTAATGTCCGAACCCTGCAACTCTTTGCCTGGGGCACTGATTCATTCAAAGCTCCCTCTGCCTGTGATCCGTAACACATATTCCAATGCATGCCAACACAGGTTTTCATGGCAGGGACACCTACCCTCTAGGTATGGCACTGACCCTGCCCATTTCTTTTGCACGGGACACCCAACAGCCATTGAATAACACCATCTTTTTGTGAACAAATGGCACTATAGAAAGCAGACCAAAAGGTTCTTTTCCAGACATTCTTTCCCAGTTGTCTCTGTTGATAAAACCTAGCAACAGCTACTGGCATCCTTTTAAGACATGAATGTAAAGAATCCAAACATCCCATTTTCTTCTGTTTTCAACACTTTTCAGAAGGGTACTGAAGCCGAAAAATATAATCAAGCTATCTTCTTTGTCTAATAGCTTTTCTGGACCAGCAAGTCTATCCAACCCTCCTGACTTCTTTGTGTAATAATACGTTGCAGTGCAGACAAGCTGACGATTCCAGGGACTCTTTTGCTAACAAGCAATTCCAAAAAGCAATGAAAAAGTTTAGTTTCTACAAGCCTTTTATATTGCTTAATATCTCTGCTCTAAGAAGTCAATGATGAAGTGAAAGAATGATATTGTATTCCAAGAAAATGCGTCAAAAATAATTTTAACTGAAATTTCTTACCTCACCTTTACTTTCAAATATTAATTTAATTGAGGAAGAAATGAAATGAAAACATAAACCTCTTAAAAAAATAAAGCAGCTTTATATTTGATAACAGAAAAACACAAATATGTTTGTGCATGTCTGTCTGCAACCTGTGAGTAAATGGGTCCCTTTCTGCTGGGAAAGAATGTTGCACATGAGCTCACTGAAGAGTTTTTCCAACGTTAGCGTGAAATCATTCAAACAATTTGAGAAGAACCTTTACTGTTATAATCTTCTTAATTTCTCCACCCAGCCCAAAACCCGTTCACTCCCTCACTCTAGCTGACATCCTTCTCTGAGGAGAAGCTCCCAGCATCATATCACTGCCTCTAAGGGACCCCGTGGTGCTCAACTCCTTGTTCTATAGCAAAAAGAGCCTCACAAAAGCAAAGCACTTAGATCTTGCTATCTGAGCCCCATCTTCTTGCCCATCTTACACAATCCCTGTTGTTGCCCATATCCTGCATCTCCTTTTGCAGAAAGACAGGCAGTGTCTTCCCTGGAAATGTGTATAGATGCAGTTTTATCATAAAAGCTCTTCAGAAGATCGGATGCAAGAGTGCCATGCTGCACCTGGTCTCCCTGCCTAGGCAACAGTGGCAAAAGCAATGTTGTAAGATCCCGAGAGCACTGGATCTTATCAGTCTCCACAAACACCTTCTCAGTGTGGCATCACGACGTGGGCAGATACTTTCATACCAATCCACACACCCACTCCTCTGACCCATGTCCTCTGGCTTTCCTTTCTGGTCAGCCTAAGTCACAATTTTTCCACAGACTTCATTCTTAGTCCTGCTTACTTACATTAAAGCAGGGTTTGGTCCTCTCAGATGTCATAATTTTTCAGTTTAACTGCTTGGGAGGACCATACCTTGGAACTTGTAACTTTATACTCTTCTTCAGCAAATTATCTCTAGGGTAGAGCTGCTTCTTCACAGACATTTGTAGAATACTTTCTATCTGTTTCTAATCTGTAATGCTGGTTTGAAATCACACATGCAGAACTCAACATTTAAACCTATTTCCTTGCTTCTTTCTTTCTTTAATACTGCAATTTATTTTCTGGGTTCTCTACTACCCCTGAGAAGATGTAATAACTGCTACTTGCCAGCTCACTAAAAAGCAGAAAAAAAAGAAATACTGGATGGAGTTCAGAAAACAAACAAAAAAAAAGATAAAGGGATAGAGAGACACACTAATGGGAAATTTCTTTAAAAAGCAAGTATGTACAGCTTAACTAAACTATGACATAGGAGGCTGTGGTAATTGGAAATAGCTGAAGGGTGTAAGCACAAAACGTGAGTGATACATTGCCTCAAGTTTCTCAGGGGGGATATGACTGCAAAGATGGAAATTCTTCCCAGTCAGCCAGAAGTCAGAGAAAAGAAGTTTGTAGACAATTTCTGCCTTGGGGAAATAGCACCGCAGTCCTCTGCCCAGCAAAGCACTGGGCATGAGGGACAAGATGGACTAGCAGAGGGGAAGAGTGAGCTTGGGAGAAGAGATGTGGATCAGGCAAAGGGGGGGTGGACTCAGCAGCATCTAGAAGCTGCTCACAGACATCTACCAATTTTGTAGTACAAATTGCCTGCATCCCTTCCCAACATCCTTCACAAATACAGCGTAGCTTCACAACTTCAGCACTCTCTCAGTTGATCAAGACGCTGCAAATTCATTTGCTTCAATTTCTCACCCTCCCACCTCTGGGACACAGACTGGAGCGCACTCTACTCCCTCCCTCAAGCTAGAACATTATTTCATTAAAAAAGAATAAACAAAGCTCCCCCAACTCAAGTATTCTTCTGACCCCTTCTTGTGCAACTGTCTTACATTTAAAAACTACAGAAAACCCTGTTATTTGATAGTTATTTTCAAATCACTTTGAAATATAGAACTTCCTCTCATGTCTTTTTTGCCACTAGACCCACGCCTGTGGGCCTTCTCTCCCTTTTAAGCCAAGCACTATGGTCTTGACCTCCATTGTTACTTCCATTTCATCTGTTTTCAAACCAACAGAAAAGTGCCCCACGTCTAAATGCGTTTCCCAGCCCCTGTGCTGTAGACAGGGGAGGGAATGGCAGTATAACTCCTCTGTTCTCAGGGAGGGCTTACAGAGATTTTTTTCTTCTCTTTTTTCTTCCTTTCTTGGTATTCATTCTGGCCATGATCCCTTCTTGCCTAAATTTCCTAAACGTACTGCATTAGATACCTCAGCCTCATCTGATTTGGCAGCAACATGTCCCTATTGGCCTCATGCATACTAAAACACAGAGCTGCAAAGATATTGAGATTCCTGTCTCACACTCCTAATTTTGTCACTGCCATTGTTAATCTGGCCCATAACTCTCAGAAAAAGCAAGTTTTACAAAGCAGAAATCAATCACAAGGAAAATGGAGAGGACAAATGTCAACACGAGTATTAGGAATTGATTAACTTCATTGAGTGCTAATAAAAGAAAGGTCATAAACCACACTAGACAGTGGTGGTAAAACAGAATCCAAACCCCGACAAATACTTAGGAGTCTTGCCAGGTGTGGATCAGTAATTACCTTGCAGAATAATGCTAGGGCTAAAATTACTTAAAATATAACCAGAAGAACATCAGATTGGTATAAGGAGGTGTATCACTTCTGCAAAAGGCATTGATGAAGTACTGTGCCCATTTTGCAGGGTGTACTTGAGAAATCAAAAAGATACTTGAATGAAACAAACTTTGGAGATCATCACAGTGAAACTCCTGGGAAGTTCCATCTATTTTGGCTTATTGAAGAAAAGTCAAAGGGAGGACTTAATTATGGTTTACAACAGCTAACAACACATTACAACAGATTCCAGGGGAAAATAACTTTCGATTTTAGGTAGCTTTCCAGTCAAAAATAGCAGAAAAATTTCCAGCTGTTGGAGGCTGAAACTCATTGCAACCAGGAGGAACTTTTTTTTTAATGAGAGTTAGAAGTAAACACCAAAAAAGCCCCACCTCATACAAATGTTCTGACTCTTTATTATTTATCAAGGCTTCAAAAGAGGATCAAATGTCTCTATTATGAAGTGCTGTTCTAACACAGAACTTACATGTTTAGTTCAACAGTAGCTGAATGAAAGTACCTGATCTACTTAAAATCGCAACAGTCCTTATGCTTACTTAAGTTCTATGAACCTGTACATCATTTCTGAGTTGCCATCTGGGAGAAACACAGAATCACAGAATGTTAGAGATTGGAAGGGACCTCGAAAGATCATATAAGTCCAATCCCCCTGCCGGAGCAGGAACACCTAGATCAGATCACACAGGAACGCATCCAGGCGGGCTTTGAATATCTCCAGAGAAGGAGAGTCCACAACATCCCTGGGCAGCCTGTTCCAGTGCTCTGTCACCCTCACCATGAAGAAGTTTTTTCTCATATTCAAGTGGAACCTCTTATGTTCCAGCTTGAACCCATTGCCCCTTGTCCTATCACTGGATGTCACAGAGAAGAGCCTGGCAAACTGAACTCAGTAGCTCTCATTGTGTGCTGCTTCCATCAATAATTTATCTCATCTATCCTAATTAATTAGGTGGGTAAAAATGACAAATACTATAAAAATCACTTTCACCTCCCCCAGGTCTGTGGTTTATGGCAGTATAACTCAACTACTGGAAAGAAATAAAAGTGTAACACACGGCAGTAAGCTCCATAAGCAACAGAGTCAAACTAGAAGTATAGTCCATCCATGTGTAGGGCTTGAGTAAAACAAACCTAAGTTTTACAGCCAGGGAGAGATGTAGAGATTTGCCATGCAGTCTTTCCTTTTTACCTATAGGCTCCTGAAGTCCGGGCTAAATTCTAAAGCTTTGCCTGTGTTAGAAGGATCCAAAGCAGCACTTTATTAGTATTTACCCTTACACAGCTGCTTAGTTCTGTCACTTCTGGGGAGGCTGAGGAAATCCAAATCATGTGGACAAGGTGCATTAATCCTGTCCTACATTTTCCAGTGTTTTATATAACTGGTTTTAAAATTATTGGAATGCTCAATGTCTTTCTAAGTGCCTATTAACCTGTACCACTTCGGAGTCTAATTTTAATAGCTGATGTTTGAGTGAATTGTTTGACCTTAAGGTTGCTGCTGTAGGGGGATGATAGAACATCTGACAGTATCTCCCTGTTGACCTTCACAAGTTTAAGGAGATGTCGTGACATGCTGTCACTAATAAAGAGGATATGAAATCCAATCTACCTAAGCTACATGTACTCATATGTCAGACGGAGTACTGTATTTCCTACAGCCTATCCCAATCAAGTACAGCTCAGTGGTTGCCCCTTTCTTTCTTCACCACATTTCAGCTTCAGTGGTACATGAAGCAGCATTCAGAAGCAATATCTCTGCTTTTAAGATCCCCCCCAAAAATGTTCTCCAGGCACATTCCCAGTTGGGATGGATGACTGATCTGACCACCTTGGAGATATACTATGTCCCCTGGCTATTTGCAAACTTTCTCATTAGGCTTGTTAGTCACAATTTCACATGAGCACAACTCAGCATATGCTCTGCTTGCATATTTTTTTTTGATCAGAACTAATATTTCAAATACCTGTTCTTTGTAATGTGCCATCTGCATAGTCTTCAGTGTCACACAGCACTTTATCTATCCCCTCAGCAGACAGATGTAATTTACGTAAGGAATGTATAAAATGTCTATATAAGCAGACTCAATTTTATATTCATAGTCTTTGGAACACTTTTGCCACTAATATTTCATAACAGAAATTTGGTTTTCCCCCAGGAAACTGAATCTAAAAGTTTAAACACAGTCAAAGCTAATTATTGGAGCTGAACACTCATATGGGGTAGATCCACTAATTTCAACAGAAGTGTGCCAATTGACTTCCACTGAACATCTGCCTGTTGTGTTTTATTTGAATAAACACCGGAGATCTTCCAGTGTTTATAAAACCTAGTAAGCAAGAGCTAAACTAAGGGTTAAATGTGGCTGCTGCAAATTATGGGCTGCAAAACCTGACAATGTCTTGCCATCTATGATCCCACATTAAAACTGCCTGAGAGCAAACTGCCTGCCTCTCCCGCTTTGAGTTTCAAGAACCCTTGAAGCAGAAGTGGAAAATTGGCTTACAAAGTCAGGCAGATAAGGATAATTTTTGTTCTTAGGGTACAACAGAAGATGTAATATCATTATTAGTGCTGCAGAAAGATGAAGAAATGTATACTAATTGTATACAAGGCTTGTAGGAGTAACAAAAATCCTCAGCTGAGAAAGGTATCAAGGAAGGTCTTTGGATCAAGAGTTTACCTGGCCGCGGAGCAGATGCAAAATACTTTTCTCTGGCAACAGGAGTAATTCCTGGATATTCTTCAGAGGTAAAGAATGCTTGTATGTGTGAAGGTGTGTGGATGTGTACAAAGGAACTGATGTGCCTTACTTCAGCTTCAAATGTGATTCACCCACTTAATATTCTTCCACTTTGCACTTTCTAAAGATGATTCACATCTTTAGAAAACCATGTTAGATTTTAGCTGCACATTCAGTACCATAAAATCCGTAACGTTCTTTAGGATTTCCTACTGTTGTATTACCACCAAAAATGTCATGCTGACTCTGAACACAAAAGTTCCTATTCTTTTTGAGTTTACCAGAATTGGCACAAAACTTCTTGTTTCAGTTAATAAAATGCATTGAATAAGATGGCTGAGGACAGACCAATCTTTTCTAAAAAAATCTCCCTGCAAATCCTTTTCTAAGTATATTTTTTTTCCTCTTCCAATCTGAAGCAACAGGAGATATACCACTGACATCTCTGATACAAGCAATAGCCTCCCCAAAAAAGTGAGAACATGTTGTGAACAACAAAAACCCAAGTACACATCATTCTTAACAGTAGGGCTGAACATACTTCCATAGGGTGAATGTTACTTACAAGATCCATGGAGTTCAAATGCATAACCAGATGTACCTGCAGAAGGAAAAAAAAAACCAAACAAAACAAACCTTTAATATTCTAAAGAAAACCATAGAGAAATATGAAGAACATTGTCCTAAACAGTAAAAATATCACTATGGCTCCACTATGGTTTGAGCTTTGCTTTGACTGGGGAAAAAAGGGCAGAGGGAGGCTGCTTTGCCTTCGTTTTTAAACCAGTTATAGTATAGAGGGGAAAAGAGGGCTTCAGGGACTGCATCCTCCTAAAAGCATTTAAATTAGGAGCAGGTAAAGACAACGTCAACACTGAAAAGTTTCCTGAAAATGCTAGAAATAACAGTTTCATGTTAAGGTGGTAAAAAAGCCCAAACTCATTGCTTGATGCACATCAGTGGGGTGCCCTTGCTTGTCACAGCTAAGGAGCTGGATCCTAGGTGTCCATTCTTATTTTGTATTTCATCAACCAGAGTGCCTGGAACAGAATGTTTACACAAAACCCCCACATCAGGTAGCAGGGTCTGAGTTCACCTTCGTGACTGAAGGTGCCTTTACCTCAGGTTTTACCACTGCATGGCTGCGTTCAGCAGGCCCTCCAAGACGGGCAAATCCTCTCAAGCCAAGGGAGGCACCTTAGCATGGCCAGATGAAGTACCTCCCCTGGCCCAAGGCTTGCTCAGGCACGGATCCAGCCTCACTGCACATATTCAGAGTTAGCCACAATGCTCTGACACCAAAAGTGTCCCTGGCACAGAAGGAAGAGGGAGGCTGAAATTCCCTGGACACCACAAGGCAGAACAGCTCATATAATATTCCAAAGCAGAAAGCAGGACTTCATTCCCATTATGATCACGACAGAGTAAAGGGGCCACATCAGCCCTCAAGGACCCGTGTCTCACTCTGTTTATCTGTGTCAGGAAGAAGCCCAGCAGCCCAACAGCTGCAGCATCCCCAAGCACAGCTGCGGAGATAGGGCAGCACAGTGAGGTGCTTTGCAGCAGCCTGTCAAGGGCAACTCTGCCCAAAGGGTTTCCATAAAATCTGACGCTCCAGGGATGCTCTGCTCCAGGGCACCAGGGAAGGCTTCAGTGAAGCTTGGAGACAAGAGGTGGGTCAGTGCCCTGCATTGCACCTAGCAAGCAAGAGCAGTACGCCCTGCTAGAGTCCAGATTTGTCTAGAAGCCATGAGGCACAAAAATGCCAGCAAAGGTTTTTTCTGTCTTTCTCCAAACATCCCAGTGCCTGATGGCTCAGCTAACCTCACTGCCTATTTACTTACCCTGAAGATACACTGCTAGATCTCTTTTTTTTGTGTAGAAATAACAAATAGCTCAGCCTTAAAACCAAGAGTGTTCTTAGTGATTTAAAACTGTTGGAAAGGAAACTAAGAAGCTACAAGCAAATTTGTTGTCTTAATTAAAATCTCATACAAATGCAGGTGGAAACAGCTACTGGATTTAGCAGGTTTTGAAATTACGAGTATTACAAGGGAGCATAGCACTACTCTGTAGACTTGCTCTTCCTAATTTCGCAACCTCTCTTCTAATCTCACGACAAACACAGCAAAGGCAGTTTACTTTTCCTAATGCTCCACCTGTTCTCCCTCCAATCCTAATGCCAAAACTTCAGCAGCCAAACAATTTTAAACACAGACAATTTAATCTACAATACTCAACTTGCTTCATTTCTTTCTAAGATAATTCATTGCTATGACAAGAACAGAAGGGATGAAGTTTTATTCATGGTTAAGAACACACTACCATCGTTTCATTGTTCTTGTTCAGAATTATGAGATGCTATTTTCACATATTACACAATGTTGCTGTACCACCAGCTCAAAAGTTTTGTACATCATCATATGTTTCCCTTTTTTCTGGCATAAAATTATCAGAAATTTTCAGTTCTTAAAATAATATAAGCATTCAGCATTAAGTGTAAGATTGACTGGGAACTGAGAGAGATCAGTACAGCATAATATGTGTAATAATTGGCTTTATGGAGGTGGAAAAGCAAGCTTATTGTTAAGGGATTTTAATGTTGGCATATACTTAGCATGCAAATACAAATTCATGCACACTGTTAATTTGTCTGCCTCACCAGTTGCTCCATGTTATTAAATCTTTCCCGTTAAACAGACCCTGGCAGGTTTCTGAAAGCACTTCCTTCCAAGGAAGTTGTTATTAGATGGATATTCTTGAAAAGGATCCAGCAGTATCTCGGCTGCATTGGTGTTTCCAGAATATTTATGAACACGTAACCACTCAGTGTTGGACGCAGCTCAAGATGCAATTAACATCCTTAGAACAGGAATTAAAATTGTATAAGGTACAACTGTATTGCTCGAGTGAAACAGTGACACGTACTTCCGTCTCAGAAAAATCCCATTTTCCTTCAGAGACTCCTTTCCATGGAAGAACTTCAGTGACCAGGAATCAGGGTGACTTTCTATAAAAGCGTCACCATCATATTTCAGAGTAATGGTCCTACATATCACAGAGGCAGTGTCAAATTTAGGTTCCAGAATGCAATATCAGTACTGATGTTATTAGGGACACTGTTCTCACTCCATTGTAGATTAATAGCTTCTCTTCCAGTATAGACAGATATTAAGAAGTACATAGATGGGCATGTGCACAGGCTATAAGAGAAGAAGGCCTATGGGTATGTTTGTATTTGCAGAAACAGCACAACATCAAATATATATAAGCACATCCAAAACAAATGCAAAAGACATGAATCTATACCATTGTTTGCTATAAAAATCATTGCATGTAAAGCTATAGCCTAAATATATGCCATATATATAGCTATAGGACTACTTCTAGTGGGAATGAAATGTCCATGTGCAGTACTTGCACAAGAGTGATTAGAAGATCAGAAAGCTGAAAGAATGGGGTCTGCTTAGCCTGAAGAGAACAGGCAGAGGACACTGCAGCAGCTTTCTGTTGGGTAAAAGGCTGTCAGAAGGAGGAAAATAATAATCAGTTCTCCATGTCTGTGATGGATGGGACACAAGCAGGAAAGGGCCAAAACCGCAGCTGCAAAAGACTGACATTAGATGCAAGGAAAAAGAAATACAAAACCCACAAACTTCCTAACATTAAGAACAGCAAAACTATTTCCTTTGCTCAAATGCGAGGGCTGGGAAGGAATAATCCATTTCGTAATTGATATTTATCTCCTTTTTTCCAGCCAACACATTTTGCACGTTTGTTTGTGCTTAGCTTGATGGTGGCTTTTCCTCCTCTCTTCCTTAGATTTGAAAGGCCACACACTCCAGCCACCATATCCCAGCTTCTTGCCTGTTGTATTTTGGCTTGGTTTTGTTACTGCTTTTTAAAATTATTTTTAATTACTTGGCCACAAGCTCCCAGCTCAATGACTAGACACTTGGTGGTACTTTCAATACATATTTTTTTATGACTCCACAAATTTATTACAGATTTTAAGACTCTAAAAGTCAAACAAGAAATTAGCTGACAGTTCTCAGTAAAAGAAAATCTAATCAGGAGGGTTTGTGTGGTTAATGCCTTTGCTCACCATTGCAGCTGATTCAGACTGTGAGATACTTTGTGAAATTAGCTTTATCTTTATGTAAAAACACCGTTATCATGCAAAACCTCTCACTATTATAGAAATTATCTTCCAAGCATTTTCCGTTAGTTTCTTGCAGCCCATGGTTTCCTGGATGATTAATGACAGCAACGTAACAGGGTGTTTTTTTTCCAAAAGAGAGGTGCTTTAGACTTCTGTCTTACTATCAAAACATTATTGGCTTTAAAACATATGATATTCAGTAATTAAATGTGATATTTAGTATATCTTAATACATTTCTTAAATGCTATGACTCCGAATAAGAGCTATATAGGAACTACTAAGCAATCTTTCACAGGAAATGACAAACAATAAAATACTAATCAAGCAAAAAAGTCAAAAGCTGTGATGGACAATGAGTAACACGAGCAATTACTTACTTGGCTATATTATGGCCATTTGTTGTCTTATATATGCCAAAAGACTTAAGGAAGAAGAAGCAGTTTGGCTCAACTGCCAGTAACAAAAGTACTTTTCCAAAATCAATGTCCTTTTCAAAAAAAAAAAAAATCCAGAGTGCATTTGTTGCTAGCTCCAGATACGAACCAAGGCAGACATTTCAAGCCCATACCACCTTCCAGCCAAGCACTCAGAGCAGTCCCTGGAAGGACATGGAGGAAAGTCAGTGTCATCTAGAGGAAACGGGCAATTAGTGGGGTAGACAAATGCTACCGCAAGTGAAGTTGATATAACCAGTGCCTATTGGGAAGCTGTGAAAATTTCGAGATAAGTGAAACTATCTTGAAAGTCTCACTATTAAAGTCTATTCCTAGCCTTTAGATTACTATTCAAAGGCAGAAGAAATGAAGAGCACAAAGTTACCACCAGATTAAAGTATCAATAATGGCAAGCTGATGAAGACTTTTGTAATGTATTTGGTAATGCACAAATTAGCTTCCATTTTCTGTCTCATTTCAGCTTTGGTCAGCATCTGTCTCCTGGGTCAAGAGCCATGGCAACTGGTATCAGTACTTCAGCATTACACTTGTTTTACACAAAGTCCCAGGGACTAAGCTATCCATGTGCTATGGGAAGTGTCTCCAGCCTTCCGCACTCACTGCCTTTACAATCGGACCCGTGGCTACTGACATATGAAAATAGTATTTCCTCTTGCCAAAAATGAAGGCAACTGTTTTTCCACCAAAATACCTGGTCTAAAAAAAATTCAACAATACCTTCTTGAGTTTTTGTTTGTTTGATTGTTAGTTTTCTTAACAGAAAACCCATAAATAATGAACAGTGTTATCTCAAACTGTTTCTTACTGATTTGGGTAGTTTGGACTGAGTAAAAATCCACCACAGTCTTGCACTTATGCTACTAACTTAAATGTAGAGGTCTGCACTAGTAGAGCTTACAAGTGAAAAGATCAACAGTAAACACTTCTTGCTATGCATAGAAATAGAAAGTAGTGGGGGGAAAACAACACCGAAAGGGTAACTGTGGAAAAAAAAAAAAGGTCATTTCAGAGTCAAAAAAATGTAAAGGGGAAGTTTTAAAACTAAAGTCACCCACTCAAACTCACAGATCTTTGTTGATACTTTCAGTGAAATTCCTCTTCCTAACAAAAAAAGTTTCTGGCATGATTTTTTTTCTAATATGATTTTCTTGTTAATCTATCAGAAATTCCATGTTGGCATTCTCAGGGTAACAGAGAAGGTAAAACTGAAGGGAAGATCCTCGCTCAAAGGTATAGATCACGTTTCCAAAAGATCAACAATACTGCCCTTACCCCGATGTTCCACCAATATAACTTCAAATGTGACAGCTGATGCCTACTTCTTCAAGCCTGCATTACCCTTACTATCTAAATTAATATTTGTGGATTAACCAAGACATGGAGTTAGTTCCTTGCAGCTCAGCTAAGATCCCTTGAAGCTTATTTGCTTAAGCACACTGGCACCTGCACTAATAACATAAACCAGAGGCACTTAATCACCAGCACCAGGGGAAATAGTACCTGATACCTGACAGTTAAAGAATCATAAGAACAAAACAAAGAACCTCTTCTGACAAAGATGACTTAAATTCCTTAGGCAAAGCAGCAGCAGCTTCCTTCTGAGAGGTAACGGAAAAAAAACAACAAACAACACAGCAATTAAAGTGTCATTCCCCTGGAAGGTCAATTGTCTGTATGAATGCAGGAAAACTGCAGTGCTGTAACTGCGAGCAGCTTGCCTCAAGTGTTAGGAAAGATTCATTTTCCTTCTTTGAGTTTTTTTTCATCCTTCTGCTAGATATTTCTTTGAATTTCAGCTCTGGCATCCTCATTAAGGGGCATAATTTCTATAGGGTGGTGTCCGCAAAGAGGGTCTGTTTGATAGCATTGAATGATTCTCCTGTATGCTAGCAACTTAGTAGGTAAATGAAAAAGTGCTACCCACAAGCCTTTAGGTAGTAATCAGTTAGTTTTTCACGATATGCAGTCTCTAAGGCAAATAATAATAATTGATGTCTGATGTGACACAATAAAGTCTAGTTTAACATAGTTATACAGTTTTGTGGTTTTTTCCACCACCAGCAGGAAAAAGAAAGAGACTCTCATACAACCAGTCGTATGCTCCAGTTTGAGAACCATTCCCAATATCATGCTGGCAAGTGCATTTTTCTGNTTTAAGGATTCTGTACCTCAGGACTAGAGTTTGTCATAAGAGAGAACTTCCATTCTATAAAAAAGTCTGTCATTTCCAGGTTTCTTTTGGCTCAACCTGGAATACAATCCAGACATTTTTATAGAGCACTAAATTTAAACCAGCAGATCAATCAGCAGGAAATGTTTTGCTTGTTTGAAACAAGGATGCTTTATTTCATTATTTTTGAAACAAGTTATACTGTTCATGAGTAAAAGTTTTAATTAATATTTCATAATTACACACAGAAGCACAAAGAAAACAAGAGCAGCAGATCAGAGTCTGCAGTTTGGATGGAGTGAAGGCTACTTACTTTTTCGGGATTGAAGGTTCACAAGGATTTTCAGGGTAACTGTGGTTACGTGGTTTGGTTTTAGCCTTCTTACGGCAGCTTTTTAAAGGACACAAGCTAATTAGAAACACAAGAGACTTCTTGAGATTGCCTTTCAACCTCTGTAAATGAGGAGATATTTACATGCTTTGCTACAATGTCACTAGTTCTCAATCTGTCAACAAAGCTGCTGAAACAAAGTTTCAGGATGGAAAAAAGAAATAAGGTAAATGTTGCAAATATGGTGCTTACTGACAAGTGTGGAAAAAGAAAGAATAATAGCATGGCTTATAATTGTATTTTCACCTATAAAATATTTTCTTGCCTTTTTTTCCCCTGAAGGACAAGGAAAAAGAAATTTTGAATATAGAGTATAATATAAAGTACAATTACTATTAACAATTTAACAGAACCCTAAGGATCACAGCAGACTTACAGGAGAATGGTAGGATTTACAAATGTAAAATTAGCCCTTCACCTGACAGTACATGTAACCACTAGAGAAAAGTTGTATCTCTTCCTTTTAGAAATCTACTCAGTTCTGTATTAAGTCCTTGATCTGCACCAAGGGAGGAAAAATCCTCAGACTTGGAGAAGCCGTTAATACTAAGGGAGAAAGGTGGGATGTAACCAGGGAACAGTGCTGACAGCTCTCTGTGTGGAGGAGGAGCTCGTACAAACACTTGTTGTAATGCAGAGCAGTTGTGGGAAGCAGTGCCGCTTGACACAGACTTTGTGAAGAGTCATGGTGCAATCATAAGGCAGCCCTGCCAACAAAGACAAAAAGCCTGAAAAAAAATATATCCCGAACCTGAGCTGAATAATCCAATCCTGTGCTAATGGCACCCTTTTGCTTTGCTGATTTTACAGAAAAGCAACATTAACAGTGACATTCACCTGCTTATTTTATCATGTTCTTTCATGAATTCACTGTCTGATACATTTGTAGGAGTTATTAGAATTCATTACTTTTTAAAGAGATATTTTGCTATCTCAGAACCTCTGTTAGTGTTCTAGAAGAGTAGGAATGCACGGGGCAAAATCCCAGCATTAACGTTAGGGTGAGTTGTCCTGTTGCCTTTATCAGGATCAGATCAGAACACACGTTAAAAACCTGTATAACGTATTAGCTTTTTAAATTTACCAGCCAGAAGATACAATCAAATCTGAGCATGTAAAATTATCCAGCCTGACCCTCCTGCCCCCTTGGATTAATCCAAATGGCTGGCCAACAACAGAGCTTGCAAGCACACTTACTGCTGAAATTTGCTGGGTTTTCTTTTTTTCAGCCGAAGCAGCAGAGTCTGTAACATCTCGTTCCCTTTGCCTTTCATGTGCAGACACAGAGCTTTAGACAGCTATCAGCCTTTTGGGAGATATCTCCTCTGAAGGGCAAAGCTCAAGGCAAAACACTGAATTTCTCTTGAAAAACACAAAACAAGAGAGAAACAGATTCATTTCCCCTGGGTAATGTCAGGCTGCAGAGTTTCTCTCTGTCCATATTTACAAACACATACATGTAAATAATAACAATGCTCAACCCTGTTCTCACTTTTCAAGAGGTGGATTGAATAAGACCTCAGAAATCCTTAATTTGGGAACAACAATAAGAATTTCAGCATGACTCTTCTATGAATTTTTCACTCTCCAGACCCAGGGCTACCTGGCATCCCTTCAGTCCTCTCCCAGGCTTCCAGATATCCCTGTGGAAGCAGCACATCACTTGCACTCACCCCTGGGGACAGGCCAGACCCACTTGAATCTTCATGCTGGGAAGGCAGACGTTTGGATATTTCTGTTTATGTGAACCGAAGATTGGAAAGAAAGCTCTTCATTCCTAGGAGATCAAGCTTAGGTATTTGGTGGCATAATGTAACTCTACATTTGGAATTGCCTAAAGGAACTGGAAATTGGAAAGGACACTAATTCTAAATGAGGAGAGCGAAAAAAAAAGAAAACACGAAAAAACAAAACAAACAAAAAACATAGGCAAAGGAGAAAACAGTGCATGAACCACTTCAAACAAAGCCATGTACTTATCTGTAATGTACTTATTCTGTATCTGCCATGTACTTATTCTGTAATGCCTGACCACCGCAGAAAATTCATTTAGCTAAACCTGACAAAACAACAAACGTCTACTATGTCAAGTTCTATCTATGTGATTTCTTCAGATATGGGAATTAATTAACAGTTGTCACATTATCCTCCATTTCCAGCAGTAAATCCTTCCTCCATACTACTGGCTCAAAGTAAAAGAGTGCACATGCTCAATCAGAGACTGACTTCCTACAGGATTATTGCTCCAGAAATCATTCTCACCTATGCTTCATTCCACTGGTATTCTTTTCCCAGTGAACAATGCTATTAAAAATAATGGTTTAGAGCATCAATAATATATGAAAGACAGCCTCTGCAACACAGCTGTGTCGGCAGCATAATAAAATCCTTCATTCTTTGAACATTTACAACTATCCGTCTTGTAGTTAATGATGTGGTGCAGCTCCATCATCAAGAAATGAGGGAAACAGTCAGAAGTTGAAAGCAAGAAGCCATGAAATCTTGAAACTGAGCCCAGAAATATTGCAAACTTCTGAAGTGTAAAGCTGCTTATCTTGAAATCCACACAGGCAGCAGGATTCTTGACTAGATATCCGAGTTTTCCAAGAAAGACATCATCACACTGATGTAGGAAGTTTGGACACAAATCCTCACTTCAAAATCTGCTTGGTAGTTTAAGAGTATTGAAGGATGTACATCATGGAGATAACAGGACTCATCTCCCCTGACTTCCACCATACAAAAGTGAACCAATTAGACCAAGCCACATACTCTGGCTTTCCCAGTTGTCAATGGAGAGTTACAGGAGGCTCCAGAAAGTCACCCACCTTTGACTCCTGTGTAGGGGGAATTACCCACTGAAAATATCTCTCTCAGATTTGAAGAGATTTGCCAGTGTCACTGGAGAATCATTAATATGTTATTTTATGAATAATAAATAACTGCTTGTGCACAGTAAATAGTTCCTCCCATTACACCTATGGTACCTTTTAACTTCCTCCCATGGTAATATTTACTGACGTTTTTATTAATTCAATTGACAGAACATCAGTGTCTTTTCCCCATACTTTCCTTAAGCTTCTTTGTATTCCAGCTTCACCTCACAAACGCAGGTCCAGAGAGGATGCCTGAAAACACTGTATAAAATGTCTTTTCCTGACACCCAGAGTGTTCCTGACACCTAATGAGTGTTCATTAGCAACACAACAGAGTCAATCACCTCATACAAACTTACTGCAGGGTGGGAATTATATGAAAACAGGCAGTGGGAAACATTTGCTTCAAGAGAAGGGAAAATCCTTTTCTTCCTAACAGAGCCGAGAATGAAAAGAAATAAAGAACTAGCCCAAAAGGAGGCCTAATTCAACACTGATTCTCACAAGGCACAGGGAGGCATGTAGTCTGTGGTTTAAATTTCTATTCTCATTCCTAAGTTTCCATTCAAATACCAATAAAAAAACCCTTTTAAGATCTTCTTATTTTCAATGGATAACAAAACCTTTTCTTAATGAGCTCCTACGGTCAAGCGCCTCTGACTTTGGCATCACAACAGCAACAAATTTTATCTTAGACAGCCGCTGAGTTCCCTCTGTTTAGAAAACTGAAATTAAGAAAACCTTACCTTTAGGTAGCCTAAAGTTCTAAAAAGTTCTCTCTTCATAAAAAAAGCTGCATGCAAATATATCAAAACTAGAGTTAGCAGCAACCCGTAATAGTAAGGTTGGATTCAAATGTTCAAAATATCTTTTTCAAATGACTAAACATTGGTAACGATTCATGTTTGTGTATCTGAAACATTGTCTCTGATATCGGCGATTTGACTGACACTAGGTTCACAGATACTCAAGAACGAGAAAATCTCAGGTATTCCTACCATGAAAACATCGGTGGATTAAAAAAACTACATCTGAACAGTACTTCACTGACACTAAAAGGAAAACTAACCCCGGTCCATTCATAATGCTTAGGTAAAACAGAGATTTCACTGTTCCAAAGAGATCAACTCTGCTTTCTTCCAGGCTGGAACAATGTTGCAAATTCATTGCACCTTACACATGGCTATTTTTAATTGTTATAATTTTTTTATATATGCCAGTATTCCAAAAGCCATATAAATACTGCAGTGCCTGTATTTAGCTTTGCACCACAGTGAGAATATGTTGGCACTGTTTAATTCATGACTCCACATGAACTATGACTCATTTAACTTGGAATTCTAATGTTGTCTTTAAGCACAAGAAATCATCTTGAGCAATGACAATTAGCACTGCAGCATCTCAGTGAGCTTTTCCTTAGGAAGAAGACATAAGTAAGAGAGAAATAGTGGGTTAAAACATTAAAAAAAGAACAGGTATGGTACGAGAGTTTTCAACTTACTAGCTTTCTTAGGTTCAAAGGATGAGATATGAGATTGTGCTTTATTTCTTCAATTTGTAAAAACAGATCTGTGAGCCATGTGGTCTTATCCAAGCACTTAATGTTCAGCTGGATGTGACTTACAGTGATAAAAAGAGCCATTAGCTTCAAATAGAGTTTGCTCTTCCTAAGAGTTTCAGCTGAAGACTACTATAATATAAGAAATAACTGTGTCGTGGTGACTTTGTAGCTACAAAATATCATTTCTATGGTAGAATATCAAACAACACATTAATACTCAACTGTGCATTCACAACCATCCCGATTTCAAGACAGATCTCATGGAATTTTGTCAGCATAAGGGCACAGAGAAGACTTAGCCACCTTTTCTAGACAAATAACACAACAATTTCCTCTTTCTTTTTGTTGTCTGTAACTGCGGGAGCTGCGGTACAAAGCAGAAAAATACAACCCTGTCCTTGTACTCTTGAAAAAGCTGGAACTGCTGAGCCAGCCCTGCACACAGCTATCACAATAGAGCTCTCCAGCGACATGGTATACGGACGCAGTCAGTAAATCCAGGCACACAGCCTGCTGTCATCTCCAGCCTCATCAGCAGGGGTACAGAGGGAGGGGAAAAGGGGTGGGCTGAGAGTTGCTGCAGAGGAGAAGGAACATAGAAATGCAATGGTGAGGTCAAAGAAGGGGTGGGAAGCACAACAGGAAGAAAACATGGTGCGTGGGCATAACCTCACACTCTGAGTTCATGGACTAGTTTTAATAGTTTGTTGTTAAACTGTTACCTAGTTTTAAAAGGTAAGTACACAAGGAAACTTGGCAAGGGAGAAATACCAGAAGAACAGTCAATAAAACCAATAGCAAAACTAGTTTGCAAACATGAGTGGTCCAACTGACTTTAAAAAAACACCAAATCATTACATGACCTACTCCTTCTTATATAAAGCAATTAACTTGGGATGCAGGTAGATCACTGTCTACAAATTCAGACATTGATTTTGGCTGTGAGTGCTGTTTATGCCAATGTTGATGAAACATGTTAGAACTTAGAGCATGCTGTGCAGCCACAAGGTTCTTTCCCTCCAATAATATCCTAACTTGCAGAGTTTGCTGGAATCTCTTAAGGAGTCAGAATAATTATAAACAGACACATTTCCTGAAGCATTATTACAACTGTACTGCTAGAAAAGTTTCACAGAGATCAATCACATCTGAGCTTTTAATCAGAAAGTTGGTTGTTTGTCTAGGCTAGATGCTCACTACATCCTTTTCAAAATATCTCAGTCTATTTTTAGGTCTGCAAAATGTATCCAAATCCTTACAGGAACAGGATTTTTTTGAAAGATTCCTATTGCTCTGGAGGGACCAGAAATTAGGGAAGAATTTCTTTTGGAGTTAGTTTTTCTGGCTTCAGGACAGTACGAGATTATGAAGAATAACAGGAGGAAGTGAGAAATAAATGTGACACTTCAAACTTTCAAAGTCAGGTTTTATTTGGAATTTTGTGTAGGGATTTACACCAGCAATTTTCATGAGTCAAATCTCGTTTGACTTACTGACACAAGCTATTCCCCCATGATATCAAGTTCTGAATGAGTCCTTCCATTACTTCTATGTTCCTATTTATGACTGTGTATTCAAAGCACCTGTGGTATCCCACATCAAAACACAGCCAAAAACATATCTGACATGCAACCTATCGGTATATGAAAAAAAAGACAGAACCTAATGTCTAAGATCCCAAGGCAATGGTCAGAACCAGTGCTACCTTGGTAGCATTAATACTTAATTTTAAAGTATTTAATCTTCTAAATTTTGCTACTCTCCAAAGAAACCAATTCAATCTGCTTTAAAATAATGACTTAACTGCTAATTAATGACTTACAAATGTCCATTGATTTGCCGAGAAACTCGCAATATTCTCCATAACAGTTTACTCTTATCTGTCTTCTATTTTGTCTTTCCTCAAGATCCACATCTGTACACATCTTACTGCTTTTTGCTTGGGATGATATTTTGTTTAGGCATATCTTCCTCCATAATTTTTTTTTTACTTTCTGTCCACATTATAACTCCTTTTTCTATCATTAAGCATGCTGAAAGGAAGAAGCAGTAAAGTGTGAGAAAAGCCATGTCCATTTTAGATAGCTAAAGAACAAGACCAATCAAATAACAACTATGAAATAAATTTGCTGGAAGTATTTATATTTTTCTGAGCTTTGCACATACAAATCCCCAGCTATCACAAATTAACATTAATCCTGTGATTTTTGAGATCACCTGAGCACCTGTTCCTGCAGTCTTCCACTCCCTGCACAGCTCTCCAGCTGATGGCAAGGTCACCCTGGGTGAAGCCCTGTGTTTACCTCCATAGAAAGTAGAAAGCTACGAAAATAGAAAAAAATATATAGCAAGAACAAAGTCAGGAGAAGGAAAGAGTGGTAATGATTGTGTGCTCCTCAGGCCACATCTCTTTAGCTTCCATGCCAGGCTTGCCTCCGGTTGTCCTCTTCTCATAGTAATTGTGCACATACACATACAAATTTCAATAAGGAGAGAAATCCTACCTGCATTAAGGATCTTAAGTTATCACCACGCAGTTTTCAGTAAGTAGAAAGAAAAACTTCTGCCACTCATCACCGGCAGTGACTTTCAACCTGCCCTGGTTTCATGCTATAACCTTAGAAGAGAAGCTGCAGAAGCACAGCACTGCCTGTTGTTGCTGCCACATGTGTGATAGCAAAGCTTTGGCTTTCAGTACGTGACATTTTAAGGGGATGTGAGAAGAGAAAGGCCCCAAGTTTTTTTTTGGAGTTGAGAAGATATCAGTCTCCAAGACTTTGGGCCATTTTGAGAGGAACAAAAATTTTACTTTCAGGATTGTTTTTATGAAGTCTAAGGGAAAAATGCACTCATAGTATCTGGTGTTAAGACAAATGTTAGTTCAGTGCTGCTAGACACAAAGTCATCCTATCTTACCTTGGGCAAAGGAACTTTAAGCAGAAGGGGATGGGAATTACTTCTAGCTCATCACTTTGTGACCATGCTCAGGGGTGCCCATTTATTTCAGGAATTTAGCAGTTTTAAGACATCATGGTTTTTCTGAAATCTCTTTTTCCTACATTTATTGCAAGCCTGACACATTCCTCAGACCCTGACTTGTTAGGCTTCTTGTTTGCAAAGCCAATTCTATGATTTGTGGTGACATTAAATATGCCAATCAAACAGAAAAGCTGCATGGAACATGTCAGTGAGTTTTAAAATGGTATTCCTCCCCTTTGCTTGGATAGTGTTTTCTGAAAAACCTGCTTCACATGAACACTTACAGCAGTGCATCATCATTCCTAAACAATAATTATTCCACAAAAACTGCAAGTGGTGAACACAGGAACCAAACTGGATGCTCTCTGGGAAAACAGAGCAAGGCAGATTTTTTTCCCCCCACAAATAAAACATTTCTGACAAAATAACATTAAAAGAAAAGCTGTTCTCAGAATCTCATGCCAGGGATGACTACAGAGCCAAAAGGCAGCAATTAGTAATTGTGGGTTTTCTGATGAGAAAACCAGGAAGGAAATGTGACATAAAATTTGAAAGCTGAATGTTTACTTCCGTCAAAATTTCTCTTCCTGAGCATCACCACTACAGCAAGTTGATCAGAAGATGCCGCCTCTTAAAGAACAAGCAGGTGCCCTGTCCAAGTGATTACTCCTAAGATGTCATATAACACATACCGTAAGAGATTTTAGCTCTGGTACCATCTAATAAAAACAGAACTGAAGTGACAAATAAAGTGCTTGAAACAGTAAAATGAGGCCACCTTGAGATGTAGTATAGGTCATCTGCCCCCCCTCGCAGAGCTGATTTCAAGCCCAGAGGAGGCCTGTGCAGTCACTCTTACTGCCTCTACTTGCTACAAAGGAGATCTCGGAGACAAGGGACAGTGGCCTGGTCCTGCTTGCTTATTTTAAGTAGTAACTGATTTTTGTTGAAGAAGACGACTTTAAAACAATCTGTGCACATGGCTACTTGTGGCCACAGCCAGCCATTAAAAACACACTTATTCCCTATTGCCCAGATGGACTGAACTACTCCTGAAAGTCCACTAGCTCATTCCATCTCATGCTCTTTCCAAACCCACTGTTTTATTTCTCTTGGTAACAGGCTCTTTTACTCCACATTTGAATTGTTCTGGGCTTTCTACTCAAAACTTGTCCTTCAAGGTCAAAGAGCCAACAAACCCCAAATCACTTTTCTAGTGGTAATGTTTCTGCAGACTGGGAGCTTGCTATGAACCACTCTTTTCCACCTGGACCATTTTTCTACAAATTTTTGGTGAAATAAGACAATAAGCAATGTAATAACTAGACCACTATGAAATCTCTGTAAATTATAATAATGCAGGTCTCTATTCTACCTATGTTTCTCATTACCTCCCTAACCTGACAATTTCAGACACTCAAAGATCACTGGGTAACAGAAGTAACTTCCACCCGATCCAGAGAGTTGTGTCTCACTGCCTCCAGATTTCATGATTGCTTAATAGCCAATGTGAAGGTATTTTCAGCAGGAGATAAAACAAACTGGTGCTTCAGAAGGCAAGAATTTGCCTGGAGAGAATTTGTAGCCATTTGTCTCTCCCATGTTAACATATGATCCCCACTAGTTTGCCTTCCTGGGCAGTCATCCACATGCAGCATGCAGAACTTTAAGCACTTCAAAATCCTGAAAACTATTTCAGAATATTGCACATTTCAAAATATTTCAACTGAAATTACATGCAAGATCCCTACTAAAATTCCTCTTCCCTCAAATACAGCCTGCATGTGCCCAGATGAACATGCCGCAATCACATAACTGCATTTTAAAGTTTGAAATGTCTGAATTCTCATCGCATTAACACAGAGGTATATCCCCCTGTATAGTTCAGAAGTAATTGTGCCATTATTTTATCCACCCCATATTATCTGCTTTGCTCCTTTCCTCCAAACTACTCACTTCTCCACTATTTGCAAAGTTTCTGTGTCCTTGTAAACTGATACGTGCACAAAGGTAGTAAAAGATCATTTCAACAAAAAGTGTCACAGTGACTGTTTTCAACAACATTAGGAATGAGGTAATTATTTTTCCCCTGAAGAATCAAAAATCATCACGTTCTTAAAATGTGATCCTATTTTTTGTGAGAGAGTTTTGTGCTAAGAGCAGTGTTGATTGTGTTGCAGAGCTTTTTGTTATTATTTTATAAGAGGTTGTTTGGATTACCAAGCATCTTTTTAGTTTGTTAATAGCTGTTGGGTATAGGGTTTTATTGATTTATACAGTCACAATAATTTTTCCTGTCTTGGATGTTTACAACAGCTTGCTGGAAAACAATGCTTGCTTTGCAAAAACACCAGAAACCTAAAGTAGCTAAAGCTAAGATATTATTTCCTAGGAAGGGATGAGGGAAAAGAAGGAAAACGGTTCCGGAGGACAAACAACGGCAATGGGGTTAGGGAATACACGAGGATGTTTCAGTCAATATTTATCTCTTGGCTCAATAAAACTTGATGGTCATGTCAGTGAAATCAATATTTGCTTAATTATCACTGCTCCTTGGTTCAGTCTACTTCTCCCTGTTTCCAAGATCTAAGGCTCATAATTCCATAATTTTTACTCAGGGCCGAAATGCAAAACAAACAAACAAACAAAAAGTTATTCCCTTCACTGTGCGCTATTTCCCTTAGTGCTGGAGACAGACAGACAGAGTCTGTGTAAGTGTGCTTGCCTGCCTGCTATCTGACAGGTCACTAGCTCAGCTGGTGGTGGCACACAGAATAAGCCAGGAACAAAGGCTTCATTACTGATAGTTCTCTCTTAACCATCATGAGAGTTCTGTGAGCTATCTAGTTCTTATCCACTGAGGAAAGAAAGAAAGTCTCACTGTTGCAGCACTAAACTCTTAGCCTTAGCCTTAGCAGGGCAACATCTGAAGCTGGATTTTCCATAAATCTAAATCCTTATCTAAGCCAGGGTAAACGGGAGCCTGAGGAATCTGCAGTACAGCCAAGAGTAGGGGCAGAAAGACTAACGGAGTTGTTGATGCCCTTGCTAATGTCTCACAGGTGCTGAAAAAAAATGTTTTATTGGTTCACATTCTTCTTAATACCCAGCTTCTTGCATGGGGCCAGTTCTTATTAGATTGTTTTTGTAAGCTAGCAGAGTGTTATCAGTGGTATCTGCACCCAGGCTGAATCCTAAAGATTCTGTGCTTTATCACAGCTATTAACAGTAAAGCATTGAACACTGGAAACTCTGGCTGCTTTTTCATGTCGAGATTTCTACACTACCCTGCAAGGAAATTTCATCTGAATCCTTAAAAGGCTCTGTACTAGCACGGTACTTAGCAAGCACATGTAGATCACCCTTTCTGCTGGAATTTCAAGATCAATTGCCAACATATTCCTCTTTTTTCCTCCCTTCCACAGCTGGACCTCAGGGTTTTACTTGCCCCTCTCGCACCAGGAAGCTCATTTTATCCTTTAACTTACATCTCTCCTTCTGCTTTTGCACAAAATTGCAGGAAAATTTTCCCAGGTCTGCTAAACCAAAGAACGTTTTGGATGCTAAACTACATCAAGAGGAAAGAAAGAATGCACTTTAATTTGGCCTTATCACAGAACTGATAATGACATTATTATACATGCAGAGAACTCCATGCTTCCTTATCTGCAACAACAAAATGACACATGCAAATATATATATATATATATACACACACATATATATGAAAAGACAGACTATCTCAAGTTGCCAATAATTCAGTCAAGAATATTATATCCTTAAAATATAAACCCAATTATTTACTTATGTCAAGTGTCCTAATACCTTCCAGGTAATTTTATATTTTCCTTTAACAACCCCTTTCAGGTTCACTCGTTGGTTTTCAGGAAAATAATATGAGAAACAAAGACTCACTTTCTCCTTTCCAGCCTTGATAACAAGAAAGGATTATTTACAGACTAGGATTTTTTACCATTTTTTGTGCTGTAAATCTTCTATATAATTACATAAATTTTAAATATAAAAATCTAAAACATCTTATCATCATGCCCACTGCCAAAATAAGAATTTTGAACAAACTTAACTGGTATTTAAATGGATATATCTTCAAATCATGGCCCAGTAGAATTGTATCCTATAGTGTATCTCAGAAAATACACTGTATTGCATCCAAAGATTTATTTTGTTTTGCTTTCAAGTTCTTAATTTTAGACATATTTTTTCCTTTTTTCTTTTTTTTTCCCTTTACATTTGGTAATACCTCCTATTCACAGGAACTTATCTATATGTTACCAGCAGTAAGCTTTTAGAGTATTCTCATAACATATGCTATTTTAGGACTCAATCCCATAGCAGATAAAGTCATTGCTCACACAGCAGAATAAATATACAACATCAAATACTGCTGAGAACTCAATTGCATCGGGATTTCTCATGTAGGTATTTCACCTCTCCATTTACATTCTCATAATCTCTTCCATTGAGAACACCTGTACCAGATATCCTGCAGATGGATTTGGATAAAATATGCTTGAGTAATTAGGAGATCCCTGGAGTAGCGGCTATCCTAAAATAATCATCACAGAAAAATACATTTACCATTTCAAAGGGCATGGAAGAAAATCTTATAACCCAAGTTTTAATCTTTTGCTGACCAAGCATAATCCATTCAGACATGCCCCAAACTCCAGTCCAGTTGCTGTGTTTCACAAGGACGCCACTAGGCCCTACCAGAGGGCAGCTCTCTGTGCCCAGGCTGCATCCCCACAGGCTTCCTGCTCTTCCCAGCACAACACACCTGTTTCCTGAGCATCCTCCCTTTCCGGTACACATCAAGAAAGGGGGGGAGGAGTCCCAAAACAGAAATGCCCTGACCCTCAGAAGGGAAAAGAATCATCACTATCCCTGCTAGCACAGGCCAAAGAAATACAGCAAGGGGTGGCAATTCATTTTAACAGACTGCAACTTTCTGAAAGCTGTCCATCAGAGGAGTGATGCAGGTGCCTACCCAGACTGAGCATAGGTATTGAGGGCTGAGGCTCATGCCCTGGGTTTGTCAAGACACCCAGATAAGGCTGGAATTGGTGACAGAGGCACCCCAGGACACTCACGCTCCCCGGAGCATCCAGAATATCACCAGACGTGGTGCTTACCCATCATCACTCCCCACAGTATGACTCACCTGACTACATCCAGGACCCTGTGGGAAGGCTACTGGCGTTTGCCAAGAGAGATGCCTGAGTTTCTGAACAACATGGCACCCCAGGGACTGATACCCGAGCCCTCCTTGCAGACAGGGGAAAGACCTGCAGCCTTCATCAGGGCTTACGGATGAAGATGAGCAGCATGCCTGACACAGTCTCTCTCTCCAAGTGAAAGCCCCACTTCAGGGAAGGTGTTAGACACAGTAGTGGTGTGCTCAGGCCCTGAGCCCAGTTAATAATGAAAACTGAAGCACATACAGGACAGCGCTAAATCAGAGGAGCCCTCTCCCTGGACAAAGGGAATGGCCCAGGCTCCTCCTGCACTCAGTTGGGATGTGCTGGCACCTCCAGACAGTGACAAACCACATCTGCTACCAGGCTGCATCAATCACTTCCCGGGTGTGCTTGTCCCTTTTTTCCAGCTCTCAAGGGAGCCAAGACCTTGGCACTTGAGGTTTGACTTTTAGTTAGCTACTGTGAGGTGAGCTGAATCTGGGACAGGCTGTCAACACAGCAAGCAGTTCATTATTCACGCACTGAGAAGGTGATGCCAGGGTTGCAAAGCATAAGGCTATGCAGCACAGACCTGGACTGCCTCCAGGACTTTATTTTCTCTTACTTTTCTCTGGCTCCCAGTGTTATTCTTCTGCCTTTCATCCCTGTCCTTCCTAGTATAACCATTTAATTGGGTGGTTGGCAGGGTATAGCTCCACAGGACATGAAGAGATCATTTATCAGCTCTGCTTCCAAAAAAGGCTGCCCCCCCTCCTTCCCAACCTCCCTTCTCCTGACCGATCGCCGCTGCTGCTTCCTTCTGCTGGCTTGAGCTCATAGCAAAAGCCCTGCCTGAAGTGTACTAATATGATGGAAACCAGCAGTCAGGCTAAAGGGAAGAAAATAAAAGGCATTAATTTTCTGGCATTTCACTGATCTGGCTCATGTCAGGGAGCAGGGGGAGACGCAAGCCAGCGCAAGGCAGGACAAAAAGTGAGGAGGAGAGGAGGGGAGGGGTGCAGGGCGAGGGGCCAGGCATAGCTCTCCTCTCTCAATGGGAATGAGCCTCCAGATGAGTTCTGCTGCCTTGCCTGGCACCAGTCCAACTTAGCCAACCCATCGGCTTCTAGTTGGTAGCTTGACTGATCACTGTCTAGCTAATAGGTCTGGCAGGGGAGGAAAATCAAGAGCAGTAATGTACAGACACTACCAGTCTGGGGAGTCCCGGCACCCAGGGAGGCCAAGTCTCACAGCCCCAGTCACCGTCGTGCTGCATTCACTGGGCAAGAGAAGTGTCTCGTGTCAGAGGGCTAAACCAGTGTTGGAGAAACTCATATCCCTGAGACTAAAACACAAAGCACTAGCTCCTCTGGCTGGTGGCTATTGTCTCTCACTCTGCCTATCCTGAACCCCCAAACAAGCCTTACCATAGGTTTAATTCTGATGGGTACATTCCCATTGAAAGTCTGATGACAGAGTAACTCAAGAAAAACATGCACCTGAAAAATTCCCAGCCAGCTCTCACCATTGATCAGCTCACAGCTCTTTCTGCAAGGCGATTTGTCATTAAACACCGAGACAAGAGGAATTTGAGGCTTTTCCAAGGTGACCCAGGAAATTTTAAGAGGTCAGAAACTGAGTTTAGCTCCTTTGGCTACTAAGCCAGCACCTTAATAAAAAATGCATCTTTTTTCTTCAGAGGGCTGTTGGGATCAGCTCTGTGCTCATGACTCAGTGTGGGACTGGCCTTTCTGTAGCACACACGAATAGATCTGGGACCAGCCTGAAGCAAACAAATCTATTTCTTTAGATTTCTCATGTCATTATTTTCCTTTCCTTAACTTTTTCTTCTTTCCTTCCCCTGCAGTGTTTGTGAACACTTCTGTTTTCCTCACTCAGTTAATGATCCCTTTTACTTTCTGTGCTGTACTTTTTATTTCTCCGTGCTGTACATGAGGAGTTTTGTATCTGTATACAACAACATTATTTGTTAACAACAAGCTATCCCTCACCAATTACTTTGCTGCGATTTTACTACCCTGTCATTATTTTATATCCAACAATCTGCTGCAACTTTTGGCTGGAAAGAGAAGAGAAAAAACTTGCTGTATGGCTTTTCCCTGGGACCCTAAATACAGAAATGCAGAACTACTCTCAGCCAACAGACTGCTGCTATTTCTTTCCACATTTTACTTCCAGTCACCATTACCTCTGGAAAAGACTTGAGAAGATCACTGGGAGAGCCTTAACAGTCGAATTTTCAGCCCCCAAAGACCAAGATAAGCCATTTTAGGTTGCAATATTTTGAGTAACACTTGCCAAGGACACTGAAGAGCAGATCAACTTAATTATGAAAGACAGGTCATTGACATGACTTGTAAGAAATAAATCACTGCAGCAAGTATTCAGAGTAGTATTTATCACAGCACAAAAAAATACCATTATTTAGTATGATGACATCATGACTTTTGGAAGGCCATCAAGAACATCCCTTCCTGGTGTTTTCCATCACTCACTGCCTAAATCATTCCCTCCTGCTGTTCCCTCTCTCTCTCCTACAACAGTACCCAGTTTTGTGCCACATCACCTCTTGCACACCAACATCCATTTTTGTAGAACAGAGTCCTTCAACAGCAGTTGCTGTGGATGCACTAACCTGTGTGTTTTTCCTCATCTCTTCTGAAGGCTTTGAACCCATGAAGGAACCTTACCAGTGCCCACAGCACAGTTTTGGGATGGTATTCCTGAAGTCCTCTCTGTTGTCCTGTGTCTTATTGTGAGGACACCAGCCCATCTGCTGGGTGAATTGAGGCTTAATCCCCTTCAAAGCCTACTACCTGCTCCAAGACACCAACTATTCCATCAGCTGTATTATCCTTTCTCTCCTGATGCCCAGTTACCCCTCTAGCACCTCCATCCAACTCCAAATGCTTTAATCAAACTCCCTCTTAAAAAGGTCTATCAACAATAACAAGAAGCATAAAGAGATGAACTCCAACAGCAGATCTCTTAGAAATATGTTGAATATTGTGAATATCCCTCAGATAAAAGAAAAAAAAAGAAAACATCCAAAATTCTCTGTTTTACTGTCAGTAACAACCTCCACTCTAATCGCTCAGTTCCTGTGCCATGCAGCCAGCCTTCAGTGTGCTTCAGTAATGGCACTGCTCAAGGAACCCCCTTCCCTGTTCTTGGAACTGCTGGGGGCTGCTGGCTCCATCTAGTAAAAATGGCTCAATTCAACTTTGAGAGAAGAACCCTGCCCCATCCACAGCTGAACTGCTGCTTCAAATTTTTCCAGCAATTAAGCTCTAAACACTTAAGTCAACTGAGGAATTTCCTTTGAGTTCATAAACTAAATGGCAATTTCCTTGTTGAAAAGAGCAAAATGTTGGGAGTAGAACATATTTTTTTTTCACACGTAGAGGGAAGGGACAGAGGAAGAAGCCCAAGGTGTCTCCTGTAGAGATGCCAAGCCCTAGATTGCTGAATTGTCTTTCATGTATTAAATACAACATCTGTTCCCATGTTTTGTCAATATGAAGCCAGGTTGGAATAGATGTGGCTCCATCCACCATAAAGTTTAAAAAGACACATTGATTAGAACAACTACAAGCAGATGGGAGTGGGCAGGGAGGAGAAAGGAGCACTGTCACCTCCTCACCTAGATGCAGGTGATACAGCAAAAGCTGTCAGAGAAAGCCCAGAACTGAGCAAAATGGCACTTTTTGCCCCTAGTGTATATTCTACTTGATGATTCTTTTAAACCCCTTAACATTTGTAAATCAAATCAGTTAAGGCAAACCTAGCATATTTAAATTTGTTGTTTAGTGTTGTAGAGTTAATCAAGGTTTAGACTGATTTCAGAAAAATAAATAAACATCAAAGGAATTGCCAAGTGGTCTTAATGCCATATCGAGTTGATTTACCCCCGTTTCCACGTGAAAGTGTCAGTTGCTTACAGGGCAACATTGAAACCACATTGCATTTTATTGGGGGGTTTCCTGGGGAAAAGCAAGAGTAAAAGAAGAAAGAATAGATTTTCAGGGAAGCTGGTTATGGTGTGTATGAAGCAAAGGCATAGTTTCTTATTCTCCTCTAGCTCAATGAGTTTTTTGTGTAACAGAACAAATTTGGAATTCATATATTACAGCTTCTTTCAGATTCAGGTTAATCAAAAGCACTTCCCAAGCCTTTTCCTTCCCATGCAACAACTGGGCAGGCAAATGCAGTGGCATTCTGCATGCACCAATAATTAACACAGCCTGGCACAGAAATCCATTTTATCAAAACAGGCAATGTTGCCTTAGAGAGGGCATGGGCATCAGCCTAAGTGTTTAATGAAATATCAGGGGTTCCACCAAGTAAAGGAGGCTAAAAGGATTGCCTTCTGACTGCATGGCTATCTCAGGAGAAGACCCTACACCACACTACAAGAAGCATGTGAAAGCAAGACTCCTCTGCTCCCCCTCACACTGCACCTGGTTTCTGAGACGCTTGCATCATGGGTGACCCAGCTTTGTGCCAATACAGTTCCCCAAACCTACTGGCATGACGTGCAGTTTACCTGGCAAGGTGTAGGATTTGTCACAAATTGATTGTCTTCACATACATACCCTGTATCTCGAATAACCTGTGCATCCCTCTGATGTCTGATCCTGACATGACCAGCACAACATCAGAGGCACAGCAGAGGAGCTTAGGACAGAGGAATCTACTCAGGACAGGAGCTGCTGGGGTAAATTTCCACTATTGTATTCCCCTCGGTGTTGAATATCACAACTTTTCAATATAATGACCGTTCTCCCACTCCACCAAAACAAGCTGTGCTACATACATGAAAATACCCTAAGCTGTAACCTCGCTGCCAGAGACAATTCACAACTACGAAGCAAACTCAAGCCAGGTGCAGTGGCTGCCGCTAGGCACGACTTCTGGGGTGAGATCTGTGACAGACGGAGCAGACAGGCGTCTGGCCAAGCTTCCCGTGCTTCCTTGCAGTATTTTCAGGTTTTCTGTCCTGCTGTCTGTGATCCCCTGTTACAGACTTAGCAGAAGCCATAATGCGAGCCTGTAGCTAAACCCAGGGACACCTATGAGTACAATTCTCTAATGGTATCTTATGCTGCTGCTATTTCTCCAGTAATGAGCTAGACCAGAGATTTCTTGCTTCGAGCCCTTGCCAGCACCATGGTCTTCAGACTTCAGAGGAAGTTATGGGGGTGCTTCTGCCAGGATGTGCTTAAAGGTAAAGACAGTACAAAGAGATTGAGAGCTTGTCACGGTGGTCGTCCTGGTTTTGTTTTGCTTCTCCCTCCAGCTTCTCTTTAATTAGATCTTGATAATCCTTATCTCCTTCCAGTATTACTTTGATTTTTTTCCCCTCCAAAGCTTTTTTCCAAAGCAGTTTTCAAAACTCTTCAGAAGAGCAATGACCACCTATGCTAGCACACTGTGGGCAAGGTATTCCAGGAGTGTAAATCATTATGCACCATTTTATAGCAGCTGAATATACCCCCCGTCTTTTTAATGGATAAAACCAAAATAAAAGCATGGCAAGCTTTCATAAGGATAATTAAAACAGAAGTAAAGCACACATGAAAAAGCACATCTGCTCAAGATATTAAACTCTGTATTACTCTGCAGCAAAATCTAACAACATCAGAAGTTTAAGGATCTTCCTCACATTTTTTTCCTGCTTTTGCAAAAATGCAATATTCAGTTATGAAACACTTGACAAACATTGAATTTGCCCAAATTTAAAAGCAATTTATCCCAAGGGATGTAGTTTGCACTTTAAAACAGCCTGTTACTTTTGCTGTACCCCTAAGATGCAGGTAAGCAGAAGCTGGGGGCAGCACAGGGCGAGTAAAACATGAACACATTGCAATAAATCTCTGCTCACCAGAGCCTCCCGGGCTGTGCTTCAGTGCAACAGTTTCTGGGATGAATCCCCCAGAAGGTAGCTGTGACACTAACTGGCATCAGGTGGAGTTTAAGAAAAGAGAAAAAAATATATACCTGCAATGTAGGCAAAAGTGCCTATGAAAGCTACAGCCTGATAACATGGCATTTACTCTCCTTTTTACACAGGTACCGCTCTAATTTCTCAACTGAAGATGCTGCTGCTTCTGAATCAGAGAGGAAACAAATCTCTTCAGTGAAGATTTTGTTACTATTTTCTGCATTAAGGCAAAGGAATCCTTTCTACAGTATTTGAGACACTACTTAAGTTTCTCAGATAAACTTAAGTTACGCAGATAAACCTGTCCCAGCTTGTGCAGGAATTATTTAGGAAACCTGTTCTGCTAAAACCTATGGGGTTACTTGAAAGTTCCAGTTGTCCTAGAGTCACTCAGCCACAATTTGCAGGCCTCCTCGAAGAGAAGTGTGATTCTGTGAAAGAGTTTAATATTGAAATAAATAATTACATGCTTCTTTGGAATCAAATTACTGGAAGCTCAACCTCCTTTTGAAGGGTGCAGGCTTCCCATTGAAAGAGATAACCATGTGTTTTCCTAGGCTTTTGATGTTGAAACCTATTCCAGAAAAATTCCACGCAAAACTGAAATTACAGCAGTGTGAAATTGCCCTCAAAGAAGCATTTATACAGCTGCATATTTATTCTGACCATTTTTCTCCCTGAAATTCACACCTTTTCCTCTGTCCTATGAGATTTTGAAAATGTTCACTGCAGATTTTGCTAGTCTGGAAATCTCACTTGCCTGCCGGTGGTTTAGAAGACGAAAAGGCAGCACTGAATGAATACCCACGGTGGTACCTTGCTTCGTTGAATTCTGCAGTTGCCCCTAAATTAAATAAAGCAAGGAGGCAAAAGCAGATGTGAACAAGAGAACAAACAGGTCTACCAGATCTGCAAGATTTAGAAACTTTTAAGTTTTTCAATTTTCAACTGAAAAAATTTTTTAAATTTTTTTTTCAACTTTCCTTTTAAGTTTTTCAATTAAGTGACAAACTGGAGTTACAGCTCTTTGAATCTCTGTGTCACTTCGCAAGTTAGTTTCAAAACTTTTTAAAGTTTTGTTGAAGAGGCTTAGCAGCACTGAAGAAACCAGAGGCTGGATTGCTCAGGGCTGCCAAGAGCCAAGTGCAGCCCTGAGGGTCCCCTTAAACCTGCCACAGTTCTGCACAGGGCAATCCAGATCTTCCAGAAATGCTGGAGAACAGAGTGCCAGAAGTGGGGCTCTTTCTTCTACATCTATACCACCTTTGCTGTGTCTATATCTGCCTTGGCAGAATGGTCTTCTCATACCCCTCCTGAGCACACTGCATGTGAAACACAATGGAAGGCATAGGACTTCACATTGAGCTTCAGGCTTCAGGTGAAGGAAGAAATTTACTCTGTTCCAGCATGCATTCCCAGCTGCTGCAAGCCCCCTTCATGGGCCAAACGCCTCAGCCACACTGACTGCTCAAATTATATCTTGTTCATGCACCAATAGTAAAGCAAACAGGGAGCAAGAGAGATGCTACAATAGCAAAAGAGGCCAGATCACTTGCTGGAGGAACTGATTTAAATTTATTTTCTCTCCAAACTGAAGAAGGGACTGTTACCGGTCCCTTAGCTTCAGATAGTTGGGTCTGGATGTCTCTTAACAATGTTTCTTAGAGAACTCAAAGAATGCTGAAGAACTCAGAGAGACACCTCTAGCACAGTGTCTCAAGCCTTAGCCCAAATGAAAAAGTACAACGTTTATACAGAGCTGAAAAGTTCAAACTATGAACATTTGAATAAATGAATTCCCAAATGCCAGAAACTTAAACTTCTTATTTGGACAGATCCCTCTTCTCCATTCCCTAGCTGAACGTTTGATTACACAACACCGCCATGGTTTTTGTGGTTTAAGGCTGGGTGATTCCAACTTGCTGCCTACATGGACATTCCCCTACAGAGGCAGAACACCCTGAGTTCAAGCCTTTTTCATTCAGCCTTCAGCTACAGCTCTATGCGACATGAATGGCATGAAAGCCTTAAAGCGTTTGTAGCTCTGCTGTTGCTGAACAGCAAAAAACTTCCCTACTCACTGCTTATGCAATCTTGAGTGACAGCTGATTTAGATTTTTTCTTTTTTTAAGACATAAATAGTACCCTATATAATGAATTTAAGGATACCTTAAAAAAAATGATAGAATTTAGCAAGAACTGAAAAGATACTGCAATGAACCATTTTCCTTAACAGATTTGTTGGGGTTTTTTTTTATTATCTGCAATTATTCTAGTTATGCAAAAAACAGTCTTAAGCATGTGGATCCATCACACTCTAGCTCAGGACCTGCATGCAAGCAGTGTAATATGCATGAATGCTTTCCAAAACCACATACCATAAAAACAACTTCTCTGTGCTTGTCTACTTTCCTTTGTTCCCTGGATAGGTTGATGGCTCTTATGGAGTGTAAACATCCATAATGCTGATAATGAGCTTGTCTAAGTATATGATAATAGCTTTTGAAGTACTAGCAGTGCCATCAGCAACAATTCATTGTTTTAGAGAAAATTTAAGGCAACTGTGGCATGTCCCTGCTTGGAACAAATACGACATTTGTCAGCTTTTCGTGTGTATCACTGTAGAAAATACATGTAGAAATGTGGTGTCATGTAGTTTTTCTTTGCTGGCTCAAACAAAATCGTGTTTCATTTATGTTAAAATGCAGTTGTGAGAGGAACATAAATTCTTTTCAAATGTAGGATTTTTCCTTTGATCTCTTAAATAGCAATTTTAATTCATTTACACCTTGGCCACCATGAATCTTGAATATAGTTTCTTCTACTAGCATAAGCCACAATCAAAAAACAAGCCATTATTGTGCTCAATGAGAATAAAAAGGAACAGTTCTTGACTCTCAGGAGTTTGCAAAGCAACTGCATTTATGCACTTTGATTCAGAAATATCAGAACTACTATCTGGTCACTGCCTATCAGGTCCAGAGCTAACTAAAGGTGGCTCAATACTGCTTTTAGCTCAACCAGCAGTTTCACAGCAGGGAGAAATGGATTTCACATGCAGAGTAAACCAATTCACATGAAACTCAATCTCCAACCATGGACCAGAGGCTGGCTCCTGATCCAGACTTTAAGGAAGGGTTAATGCCTGGTTTTCTAGCTTGAAAAGTCATTTAAAGGCTAATGAGCAGAGACAGTGAAAAATAAAATTTATGTCCTGCAGGAGATTGAGATTATGGAAGCTCACTTTGTCTTGGAAAAAAAATTCTGATTTTCATTAAATGAGGTAGTAAAATAAGTTGAAGGTAGTGATTTTTACAACAACTGCATCTGAAGCAGAAGGCAAAATTAATTCTTTCAATCTCAAAATACCATAACAGATCACAGCAAACATCAGTGTGAAAAGAGTTTCTACACAATATTTCCATTCAACTGAAATGCTATTTTAGACAGAAGGGAGATTTTTTGATCAACTTATCAAAAGCTTGCAACTATAGTTGCATCAAACGCTGATCTGCAAAGTGCTGGAGCCCAGTTTACATTCTAAAACAATTAAGGATTTCCATAAAAATTATGTGCAAGGTAGCACTGTAGTTTAAAGACGTGACCTACTCATATTGGGAGTGAGAAAAAAGAGAAATTGCAGACAAAAGGATGCTTGGAGGTTCTTGGTCTACAAGTCACAAGTTCTGCAAGTCTGTGAGGCCAGTGGGAAAGAAGAAAGTTTGAAAGAGGTGGTGAACTAGCACAGAAAGACAACATTCTCAAACTTCTTGTCCTGTTTCAGCATTTCTCATGCCACAATTTCTTCCAATTTAGATTTCTCCAAGTCCCTGCTGTCTACTTTTCCAGCCACTAAAATGTTTGCGATTCCATTCCAAATGCAAATGTATCTTACACAGGAGGGACTCAAGCTGGCACCCAGGGCCTGGCTCGGCTAGACAAGTCCACGCCTTTTGCAAAACTGCTGTGACCAGTAAGGCAGTCAGAGCAACGCCTCAAAACACCGTGCTGGCAGCAGGTGCCAGGTTTCAGCCTGACCATGCAGGTAACGTGCTATGCCTGGCCTTCTCCGACAGAAAGACTGCCAGGTAGAGCTGGAGCAAAAAGCTGCTCCTTTTCTTATTTTGACATTGTCATTTTTCCCTGCTTTTGCAGTTGTTTCTCATTACTTTCATTTCATAAGTGCACTGGAGAGCAACAGAAGAGGCTACAGCCCACCACAGCCAGCTTTTCCATTTCCCCTATTATGACCTCTCCTATTGTCAAAAGAGTAGCAGGCAGGATTCTCCTTCTGTGCCACAGCACCTTTTAGAAAGCAATAAAGGAGAAAGTTAACCTGAAAGCTTTAACACGTCCATTGCTCTGTCTATTTCCTGAATCTGATAAAATGTTTAGGAAGATTCTGAAAAGCAATTACTTTTCAGAGTTGAGCCTTTGCACTGCTGGGGCTGACTGCCTAGAGCTGCTCAGTGCTTCACCCTTCAATCCTTCAACCTTTCACGCAGGGGAGCTACAGCAGTGCTGCTTGGAGACTGCACCCACGCTTCCACCCTGCAAAGTGTCTGATTTGATGAAGCAAGAAATGCAATTTGACCTGCCATATATGTTCAAGGCACTCTGGTACTCACAGCTGACATCCAGCTGATAGTGTGTGTTAACAGTGTGATGTCTACATCACGTCTCACACACACGAGGACCACACAGCCACCTCTGGATGCAGCACAACCCAGCAGTAAATCTGTTACCTTTACTTTCTTGACGGTATAAGATGTAAATACAGATACCGGAGCTTTTATTAAACTTACTCCAGTGCTTGCAACTCTAGGAAAGTAAATGTTTTACTCATTCACCTGAGTCTATAGCAGCCACTACCAGTGTTTGTGGCACTGAAGAGCCATACCAAAATACACAACAAAATCATGGGCTGATAACCATAACACATATTTTACCTACACTGAATACAAAACTACTTATGTCCTCCTAATCATGATAATTTCCTATCAGACAGGATATTCAAAATATTGAGTGGGGGTTTTCTGTATCCTTCCCTAATTTAGTCTCTCAGAATGTCTGCCTTCATTTTGTTGTGCAGCAGGAAAAAAAACACCACAATGAGAGGAAACTGGATGTGGATGGAGACTTTTAAAATACGAATGGGCTTCAAGTGACCTGGCAAAAAATATACACGTCTGATGCTATTCTGAGAGGCACTTCTCAAAGAAAGAAACCTCAGGGTAGCACTACATAGGTTTTGGATTCTTACTTTTTTTGGAGGATTTACAGACACCTTCGTCTACAGAGAGGCCATTCCTTGCTGCCAGATGGCCTCATTCCAAATTACTTGACATTAAAACCATAATTTAATCTACATGCTTTTCCACAAGGCCCAGATATGCTAAAAATACATGCTTACAAAAAAAATTACCTATGCTGAAATTCTGATTATCTGCTGAAATCTTTATCTTATAAAAAAATACCATGTGGCTTACTCAGCATCAGATAGATTCTGCCAATCACTCTTCCCAAAGGACTTGCTGGTGAAGTTCAAACTATATTTTCTCACAACCTGGGTTTTCTGGATAATTTTCAGTAATGATGATGTTTCTCATGGTTATTTTTTCATAGTGTAAATCCTCTTTTCTTTACTAGGGTGTTTTTATGCTACAGCAGCTTGGAAAGACATATTTCTTGGAAAATGGCACAGGGAAAAGAAGATTCTTCTACTATCCTGTGCCGACATACAGCTAAGAAAACACTGACTTTCTAAGTCATGCAAGGAAACTGAGCAGTGTATACACCTCTCTTCACAGGGAACAAGGCAGGCCACCTCCAGTGATATTAAGGAAACCTTGAAAACCAGAAGAACCAAAGATCTCAGCTCATTTGAGCTCTTCACCCAGCAACAATCACAGCTCCAGTTCCCTTTGCATCTTGGAACCACCACCTATGTATGCTTTCACAATATTCTGGGAGTCCATAACGCTACTTCTGACATCTTTAGCAATGACCTGGATGAGGGTATTGAGTGCTCCCTCAGTAAGTTTGCTGATGACACCAAACTGAGCGGGTGTGTTGACCTCCTTGAGGGTAGGGAGGCTTTGCAGAGGGATCTGGACAGGCTGGACCGATGGGCTGAGGCCAATTGTATGAGGTTCAATAAAGCCAAGTGCCGGGTCCTGCACTTTGGTCACAACAACCCCCTGCAA
>VZTO01008823.1:32078-53371 GCA_013400615.1 Syrrhaptes paradoxus | reverse complement strand
GAGGAGCGGCTGAGGGAGCTGGTGTTGTTTAGTCTAGAGAAGAGGAGGCTGAGAGGAGACCTTATCACTTTCTACAACTACCTAAAAGGAGGGTGTAGTGAGGTGGGTGCTGGCCTCTTCTCTAAAGTAACAAATGATAGAACAAGAAGAAATGGCCTCAAGTTGCACCAGGGAAGGTTTAGGCTGGATATTAGGAAAAATTTCTTCACTGAAAGAGTGATCAGGCATTGCAACAGGCTACCCAGGGAGGTGGTGGAGTCACCATTCCTGGAGATGTTCAAGATACATTTAGATGTGGTGCTTAGGGACATGGTTTAGTGAGTTAGGTGGTGTTGGGTTGGACTTGATGATCCTTGAGGTCTTTTCCAACCCTAATGATTCTGTGATTCTATGATTCTACGATTCCAAGCAGTATAATACAGTCATCTTAGCAGAAAAAGCAAGAAAAAAAGTATTAGAAACCATTTTCAGACATGTATTGAGAATGCATAGGCAGCAAACTTCACACTCCAGTCCTAGAAGATGCAGAAGTGTTATAGTAAGTTGTTGTACCCAAGGACAAACTTACTCATTCCCACTGGTAAGCCAAATTCCAATGACTCCTGTGAGTATAGAAATAGCAGTAGAGCTAGTTAGGAAATCTATCTCATGTAAGTTTTTCTTTTCTGCTTTTCCTCAGTTTCTCTAAGAAGCACCAATTAAAAGTTTTAAACTGAGTATATTTGGACTTCTCCACACACTCAGTGCCTTAGCACTTCTGGTTTAGTGCTAAGCTCATCATGTTTGTAACTGACTAAAGATTTACTTTTTATTGAGCATCTAAGGAAGGAATAATTAGTCTTGGAAAGAAGAACTAGGTTTTAAATAGAAGCTAATTTCTGCTCTAACTGTAGAGACATAAGGAGCATCCTATATCACATTTCTCTGATAAAGAAAGAAAGTGCAGGGAAGAGTACCACATGCCAACTGTATTTTGGGAAGGAAGGCTCTTTGATATTCCTGAGGAGTGTAAAACATCCAGAATTGCTCGCCAATATTTCTGCCTTGAAAACAAACTAAACATCAAGAAGCTCTCTGAGTTTTTTCTCAGCTTATACTTCCTCTATTTAAACTACTGCTGGCCAAACCTTCCTACTGTCCTGCAGACCTTTTTCACAGATATGTAAGACACTTGGAGCAGCAGTATGTAGCAGTGTGAAACTGGGCTTTTCACTGCTGAGAAGTGGTTACAAAACATCTATGTTTATGATTTTCTCAAATGATGGTTACAAGGTACAGCTAAATGCAGAGACTTCCAAAAAAATTACTAAGAATGACAATCTGCATTGTTTAGAGAAACAGAGACACATTTATGTAAATTACAGAGTAGTATTGTGAGCCAGTTTGCTGAAAGCTCTATACAGCCAAACAAACAACAGCTTGGATCTTTACTGAAAAGGAAAGCAAAATAAAGCTCCAATTAAAATAAAATCTGATTAAAATGGTGACATATTCGTACAGACACACAGGTGATATTCTATATGCATGTCCACCTGCATAGGGACACGTCTCTCCCTGTGCAGGCACATACTCCACAAACAAGCACACGTCATTCCTCTGCAGTATCTGTGTCTTCAGATTAACTTGCATTTCTTGTAGCCTAGATGTGTCATGAGTTTGTTTTCCAGTTATGGGAATGAAGCAGTGAAATATCACACTTTCAGGATGCAACTGAAATCTTAATTTCTTTCGAGATCTGAAGTGCAACACCAGAGTTTGCAAACATAAAACCAAAGAGACATCCAACTGTTGAGACATCGCCAATGTGAGGGATAGCAAAGAGCTTCGCATAACTTTTTGTTTTCCCAGACAACACTTTAAGATTATCTTTTTCTGCTCCTTCAGTCCTTGCTTCATCATTATTTTTCCCAGCTACAAGCCTGCCAATTCCTGCAGCTTTTCCAGAGGCTGAGGTTCCCTCCCACACTGGTAGTCCCACCACAGCTAATCTTTCTTCGACTCTGCCCAATTGCAAGCAAGTGTAATTCCCAATGGGAACTAAATATAATCTATGCAGTTATGACTTAATTCTGTTTTCACTTACTCTTCTGAATATTATAGAAGTCTCAGGTCTATTTGTGATAGGCAGAACAAAGCCCACCACCCTTTGCCCAAAGATCCTTGCTTTGTAGTATTCTACAGGATCACTAGATCCCAGCTCTGTTTGGCAGTCTCATGAACAAAAAGCTGTTCACAATTATTTTATACCAAAAGACAGACCTAGTGAATCACAAGAGCATCACAGGAACCAGGCAGACAGCCCCTCTTTTGGGTTTCCAGACCAGCCACTAGCAAAACCCTGTCCCAGTCCCAGGAGGCTCATTAGACACAATTCTCCTGTATTGTGCCTAACATCCTCCAAGGGCCCTTTTAAAGCATCGCTTTTTTCCCACCTGCATAACCACCTTGCAACCTCCTTGTCTTTCAGAGGCACCTCTGGACACCCAGATGAAGCAGATAGTTACAAAGAAAGTTTTACATTTTGGAAAATTTTCATTTTGCCATACAATGAGATTCAAGTTTTGAAGGCCTCCTTACTTATTTCAACTCTGCTAAAGAACATTGGTGGATTTGGGGGCCAGGGCCTGTTTTTGTACAGAATTGCCCATGAACCTGAGAATTTTTAGAGCTTTCTGGAAAAGGAAACACAATTCAATCCCATTGACACAAACAGAATGGTTCCTCTGGATGCCACTTGCTGTGTTACAAAATTTATGAGTAGAATTAGCAACGTGAACACATCTTGCATTCTCAAGCAACAAAAACCAGTTACCGTGTTGGATTTACTAATTCCAAACACAGTGTTTCTAATTTCATTCGATTTTACCGCATCATGGCTAACTCTACAGAATTGCAGTGAACTAAGAACAATACACTAATATTCCCACAAAATAAACAAATCTCACTGTTTTAAAACCGAGTAATCAACTTTATAAACAATTTCAATTCTGATTAATAGAGGTCTTCCCTAATATGACATGCTTTGATTAAGCATTAACCCTCTCTCTAGAGATAACCCAATGCCAGCCTGCAGGTAGCAGTATTCTTAATAGTACGACAAATTGGCTATGCAGAAATACTGATTAGATATCAAGGATTAATTTATTTTGCATTCACTTTGCCAGTGCTGGCATGAATGACAATAAATTAATGCAATAATAGCTGTTTTTTTCTATTAGTATTGCTGATGCCCAGACTCTCATTCTCTAACTTCCTGCGACATTGAGTAGTAAATGAAAAAGCAAAGCTATTCCCACTTTTTTTCCAGCATCTTGGAAAGATTCCTCTATTTGATTGAATTGCAATACTGAAGGACATCAAGGAAGTAACAACCAATGCTATTCAAATCCTACCAGTTCTGGAAAAATAATGGCAGAGAAAAATAAAATAAAAAATACATAAGTTGAGATTTAAAAAAAAATGCCAAAAAGTTATTGTTCACATCAGTATTCCAAAACCCATACAACTGACCCAGTTTTCAGAGATGGTATGCAACTGCTGTTCACGGAAGGAGTAAGAATGGGGTATGAGAGCTTGAAAAAGCATCTGGTCACATATTTTAGTGGCTTTTCAGATAAAATCATGACAGCTGTGATCACAGTGTAACAGTAAGTGTCATGCAGGTTCAGAGACGTGAGCCATACTGATTCCCAAACTAGAATACTAGGTCAGGATGGTGGCAATCTGACCCTACATCTTTAAATGTATTAGTTCAGTCTCCATAAATCCAGGATGAAGCACTGTAAACCACTCAGAAAAGTCATAAGAGTCTTGCCTTCAGCTTAGCTAACAGGTTCAAAACTGAAGCAGCTTTTACCAGCAGCAAACCCTATTCACTGGGCAAGATTCTGTTCCAACTGAACAAATCCAAGTAGTTTTGTACTTGGCTTAACAGTCTGAGAACAGAAAAGGGAAAAAAAAACAAACAAAAAAACCCAATAAAATAAAAAAGAAAACCCAAACAAACAAAAAACCCTTGTTGGCTACGCCAGTAAGTTGGCTGGGCCAGCAGTCTCTGAGCCAGCTAGAAGCTGGCTCTGAGCTGTCAGAGCTGCTCTGGCTGGTGCCATGGGCCAGCCTACAATGCAGAGGGCTGCTAGCTGCACAGTCTGCACAACAGGCACTTTCCAGCAAGCTGGCAGCATGAGGGCATCAATCGCTGGCAAAGACAACAATTCTGTACATTGTCCTTTCCAAAGTAATAAAAGCACCAGGAACAGCAGTCCGAAGATTAAATATGACCATTGTAAGCAGCATATGTTTGAAAAGCCAATTTACTTGAAGGAACTACAGAATGGGAATACTGTAAGCACTCCAGCACCAGAAAAATTAGGGACTGTTGCCTGAACAGCAGCAAGCGTGCTGTGCCACTTGCTGCTTCCTCACCAGGAGAAGGAGAAGGGGAGAGAAGACAAGACCTCCAACAGATCTTTCAGGAAGACACTGTCCTGTCCCACATAGGCTTGAGGGTTCCTACTGCCAAAATGAATCTGAGGAGTCACACTGAGAAGTTCAATATAGTTAGATCTTAATGCTGAGGAAAGGGATTTTATTTCCTGGCAGCTTTAATATATGAAAGGCTCACATGAATACTGCTTCCCTCTGGATTATTCGTAGCCCAGAGTGGAGACTTGGCTGTCCTCCAACTAATACAAAGTTCCTGAATAATTTGTTATAAGACAAAGTAATTTCATAGCCTGCAGTGCTGTGTTAAGGACTTAGCACACCTGAATCAGCATCTGAGGAAAACCTGTTATCAGAAAAGGGACAGTACAATTCTACTTATCAGCAAATGCTTAATATAAAAACATTTTCTCCTATATGACACATTTCAAAATAAGAACTGTCTTTTCTTAATTTATATGAGCTGTAGTTAATATTTTTTATAACAAACACAATTTTCAATGCTAATAAAGTGAGATTAATTCAAAGGTGGTTTCATAAATAATCACCATCAGTTTGAATAATTTTACTGAATAAAAAAACTTATCATCTATAAATTTTTAGTATTTAATCACAATGTCACTGGTGGCAAAAGCCTAATGTAGCTATGTAAACAATGTATGTAAATGGTTTGGTTTTTTGAATACATATTAAGACAGTAATATTTTCAGAAACACACAGAAACCCTGTGCTACAAAGAACAGTCATTTCAAGGAGCAAGCGTGACTTATGCAGAAAGCATGAGTGCTTCTGGAGTGGGGTAAAGTCATGGCCCTGCCAGAGCCATTTTGAACAACCTCCAATGCACGCACTACTTAAAATTATTATACAAGGATTACCAATATGCAACTTCTACCCTGTAGGAAGCAGGAGAACAGACTCCCAGTGACACTGGGAAATTTCTTGCCCAGAGAAAGGGATTTGATCATGCAAACAAATGATAAACTGGAAGGAAAAGAACAGTAGCTTTCCTAGGCAGTTCTATGCTTTGAACTCCCCTTCATTTCTTAATTGGATAAGCGGTACCTATCTGACCGTAAATAACGAAAGATAAGAACAGTGTAAATGCTACTGTGAATAAACTTTTGGGAATCTCCATCTTGGGAGTTATATTGAAAACCCTTTTAAACACTTGCATCATAAATTAAAAGAAAATATGAAGTTACAGGTAAGCCTCAGTTCTGCACAAACAGCTTATAACAAACAGCTATTTCTTTAGTCAGCACTTAGCATCTAAAACAATTAAGAAAAGATGATAAGTAAGATTACCAAATTTGATATATATTACTCTCTGTGCCTAACAACAAATGAGTAGTGTCTCAGAGAAAATGTAACAATACTTAAACGAAAACTTACTCATTTTGTGAGTTCTTCAGGCATCAAGCCACATTAAGGAATCAAAGTAACATTTTTAGTTAAATCCCTGTCAATCTTCTTGCAGTGATTTTCTGTCACTGCCAGTTAGCTCCAGTCTACTGATAACCCACTGTAGTTCCCTACAACACACTAACAAGCAATCAACACCATGGCATTGAGTAACACCTTCTTGTTTTGAGAAACTATTTCAGTGCATCAGTGTACATTAAAAATACATTTAAAATAAAGGTGAGATTGCCTGTATCATACGTAATGAAGGCCTACAGTCTTTGCATGCTTATACAGAAAAGAACTGATCTATCTAGTGTGTTATTAAATATAACAGATATTCTGAGTGGATACACTAACTGGGTTTATAATTCATGGGGGTCCTGGACATCCACAAGCCTTCCAATCATATTAATTAATCCAATTATTAACTTTTGTTGACATAAGTCATGCTAATAGTAAACAGGATTCCTTAAAAAGCTTAAGAAATGAGAAATGACAGAAGATAAAAGACTTTCCCTTGCTAAGGCTGACTAAAATTAGCAGCGCTACAAAATGACATATATAAATCAATGCAACTTTATGTTAGTGGCAAAATACTTAAGATAAAGGAACTTCTGAACCATGATGCACTTATGCAGAACTCTTATTCATGCTTAAACGCTTGTGCAGAGACATTTTGGGGGGAGGCAAGATTGAACACAGATAAATGCTGTCCATGACAGAGGCCATGTATTATTGATTTCTAGGAAACAGAGACAGACTTCCTAGAGATTTAATCTTATTTCTGTTAATATTTACAACCATTAAAATCATAGGTAGTATAATTTATCGGGTTGTCTTCTTTATACATTTCTTACGGCAATGTTGCTAATTTACTTGCTGTATTACCTACCCAATATTGTAACTGAAGATCTTTCAAACACATTACACAGAAGGACAAATTTTTTTCCTGGACATAGTTTCTTGAATTTCCCTTGCCCCTGACAGCTGGGGTGCTGACTGAGGTGCAGAGGCTCTGCAGTCTCTCGCCCTGTTCCGAGGGCAGGATGCCTGTGTTGAGAGCCAGGCACAGCCAGGTACCCTGGGATACCACCGCTGGGAAAGAGCTGAGCAAAAAATGCCAGGAACATGGGTCCTCCTCCTTCTGCCCTGGCCAAGGAGCTGCATTCACACTCAGGTGCTGTGCGAATTTGTTCAGAATAAATGTATTAGATTGCTTCATTTTGGATACCAGTAGGACTACCAAATATATGAGGTTTCTGCATTATTTGTACTTGTGATATTTAAAGACAAGCTAATGTCATCTGAAAAGGCGCACTTCCCTGAAATGGAAACTCATACTTGATATGTCAAACAGAACATTTATAATTGTCTGTGCCCTCATGCTGCTGCACTTGTTAGTGTAACATCTCCATTCTACTCCACTGACAAACAGGTTCCATTTAAAGGCAAAACAGGGCTTGCTTACAAGGCTGAGCAGCCAGCGGGTAAGTAGAAATAGAGATCCTTCATCAGACAGTGCCTATCTAATTCACAAACAGAGATCAATATCAGGCTACCATCTCCTCATCCATCTTCTGACTAAGCTCTTCTACCACCATACTCCCCCTTTCTCACTGAAAGGTCTAAACTTTTTTAGTCCTTACACAACCAAGATGACATTTTGCACTTAAAGAGGCAAATTTATCAGCTTATTAAAAATGAGATTATTGCTTTTTCAAACTTTTTTGTTTACAGATTACACTGTAAGAAGAAAATACCCTTCTTTGTATGTGGTCCTGGCAACAAAGTACCTCTGACCCTCCAAAGGCAAAAGAGACACTTTCTGCAAATGGGACATGAGTGAGGTGCCTCAAGCAAAACAGCTGTGCTGTGCTTTAATAACTGAACATCCAGAGGAATTTACTCCAGGCAAGCAACTACAGTCAATCCCATTCTGCAGCTGCTTGTTCAGAGTGGTACCCTCAAACCGGTAAAAGGCCTCCATAGGCTGCAAATGACAAATCACATTTCCATCTCATCCCAGGCTCATCTCTCCGCATTTCATACTACAGCAGAGAGACTTTTGTTGAGGTTTCTTTCTTGTCTCAACAAGCAGATTTGGTTGCTTCTTTATTCTAATCTAACATCTACAACACTTCAGTAAAATCTTTTTTCTCTCCATTATCCTCACTGAAGAGGCTGGACAGTGACAGCTGCTCTCCATTTAGTATGTATATAAGGAGAAAGCAAGCTCCTTTCTGGAGGTAGGGGGACCAATACAAAACCACCCTGAGAGAACAAGCTGTAAGGGTCAAGAAGTTAATTCCCTTGACACTTGGTTTGATGTATTTTGGTTGGGCCATATGCACAACAATAAGTAGAAGTGTGGTGAAAAATAAAAATAAAAAAAAAAAAGGAGTAAAAGTGAAGAAAATGAAGCTGGTGCAAACAGGTCAACAATTGTGAACAAAGCAGCCAATTTCTGAATTAGTCTTGCTGTTCTTTTCAGAGAGCATTCTTGGGAAATCCACTGGATCAAAGGTATACAGGACTCCATTACTGATTTCCTTTTCCAATAAACACAACACCTGAAACATTAATAATGTTTTACTCCTATCAAAGAGTATATTCTCTCTTCTCTTTGTGTATATAAATAAAACACACACACACACACATTATAGACATACACACAGACATTATATAGTAGGCTTGCAAGCATAGCACTGCAAATGCAGAAACTTAAGCATCTTTAGGACACCTTCATGGGATTTCATTTTACATTTGCTCAGCTTACTGCGCTTCCAGAGAGACTCTGCTCCCCTGCTCCACAGGAGACCAAGCCCCTCTTCACCCTCCAATTCTCTACAAACTGCCACATCAATATAAAATGGCTGCCCATCAGCAATTAAAAACCTCAAAAAGTAAATGTTTAACTCTTAGTCACGACACATACTCCCTGAGTCTTTCTGTCTGTCTCTTTTAGTCTGCTTCTGTGGCTTCTCATAAATAGTATTTTCTCTAGTCATTTTTCTTAGAGTCAGACTTCTACTATTTTGCTGTAATTTTTCTGCATATGAGGAAGGGAAAAGATATACTTCCAACCTTTATCATTATGGTCAAGCTATTTCCACTTTAGCCTGAATTACATATAATTTGTACAGATTGAATAATATCTTACTTAATCATTATATCAATTTTTTCTTAGTTGATTACACCTTAATTGATCTCAATTAGTTCTCTCCGACTACAGAACCACAAGGTATTCATCTCTTCTTTTCCCCAATTATAATAAAACACAGTTTATTCTGGAGACTACAATACAATAATGAAATGCTTAATGAAAAAATATCTACACTCCATGCAGTAGCCATCAGGATAGTCCATTCAACCCTACAAACTAGCTTTCAGATCATTTACGATCTATGTTTTGGTAATGCTTTCAAGAACCCTGTTCCTTTTAATTTTAATACAAACTGGGTATGGAAGGGTAGAAGTTTTAAGAAAATTTAATCCTAATCCCCACTATCACCTACCTATTCCTTTTCTCACCACACTGGGAAATCTTTTCCCAGCACTTTCTTATTCTTCACACAAGTTGCAAGGAACGGGGAAGCATTTGCACAAAGAACAGGCTTCCCCAAATCCCCAGCCTGCCTCCTGGGCCGACCTGTGAAATCAGCACACAGGGGCCAGAGCAGGAGAGAAGCATCTCGGCTCAGCCCTCCCACTCCTATCAGAACTGCAGCTGAAATTATCCTGAATACAGAGTTTAAAAACTTTTCAAGAGTACCAGAAAGCCTTCAGAAGTTGCTACACATATTATTAATGATAATTCATTCTATGTTTTTACCATTACACTTCAAACTACTTTCACATTGCTATTCCTTCTGTGGAAAGGCGGGGGAGTTGTTCTATTAACTGAAAGCTATCTCACACTTAGCCTGGAAGTCAAAGTTATTTATTGGACATTTAGCTCAAGTAATTGAGTGCAAAAAGTGCTTTAGAGTACCTTATTGCTGCATGTAAAAGACAATAATGAAATTCCCATTGCTTTCAAGTAGAATTAACCACTACTCAAAAAATTTACCTCAAAGGATACCAATTGTAAAATACAGTAAAACATAATACAATATATACGCAATGTTAATTGGCAGACCACAGATCAAAAAGGATAAACAATGCTGCTAACTTAAACCCAATCACTGCAGAAACTGAAAAAAAAATTCACAAAAAAATCTTACTCACGGAATTTGCTGTCTTATTGCTAATAAATTACTACCACCTGCCTTTACCTTTAGTTATTCCAGTTATAATTACCACAATTTATGCTGAAAGCAGGTATACTTGGATAACACCAGGTATGGTCCCTACTCTTTCCTCACTGCCTGTGTGGTGCGTGCCTTAAAAAAAAGGCACATGGGCTGCAAGCACACACAGTGGACTACGTGCCCGGAAGAGCCCTGGCCACTAGTGAGGAGAAAAAAAAAAAAAAAAAAAAAAAAAAAAAAAAAAAGAAAAACAAGAGGAAGGAAAAGGAAGTGGTCTAGAAAAGTTAACATTGTTTTGAAAATTCCAAAATAAAAATTTGAGGGTCCAAAACACTCTTCCTTCTTTGCATTGTTTTTGTAATATACTGATAGAGAGCACATTATCTGTTTTGTGTAATGCACCCACACTTTTTTCTTGCCTTATGAAAGTTTTGAAATTTTTACTGTTTACACCACAGGATAGAAATACAGCATAGAAAACAAGTTCTCATTAGGGCACCTGACGTTTTATCCAGTGGTCTCATCATTCTAACGGGATCCAAGTCTGATGTCTCAGTCACTCATTTTTTTTCCTGTTAGTCGCTCCATGATCTAATTTTCCCAGTGCAACTTATTATTCTCACTGTCTTGTTAATGGAGAAGCTAGATGGTACTAATGACAAAGCGTGTTTAGTTCCTTTTTCATCTTGTTGGGAAAATGGTATTTCCTTTCCTTGAGGCTTGCACTTTTCCTTCTTTCATGCCCATACATACAGACACATATTTATTGGTCCGTGACAAAACTGTCCAACATCTGCTCTGCAAATGAACTATAAATCCACAGCTCAAACCCACACAGAGCAACTTGCTAAATCCCCCAGTTCCTAACTGGGCCACATTCCCAGCTATTGAAGCCAACAGGAATTCTCCCAAATGAAGTCAGGTCTTTGCCCAAGTACTTACTGTTAATTCAGGGAAGATACCACCTTCTTGAAGCACAGCGCTCTCTTTTGTGAGTTTGGAAGCTGTGGGGCAGGGGATGAGGGTTCATGTAAAATAGTTACACTATCTGGCTGTCATGCTGATTTCCTCGGTGGTAATTCATTGCTGTCATCTGTTTCCTGGAATCATTTGCAGACACCAGCTGTCAATGGGAATTTTACATTTAGCCGTAAGAAAATGCATCTGGACAACAGATTCCTTACAGCTTTCTCTGGCATCCATCGTAACACTTTTCTGGAAAAAAAAAATTCTATTAGCCTCTTGCTATGCAATTCTTTCAAACATTTTGGCTTGCAGAAATGTCCATCTTCCACCACTTCTCCACCCCCATTTTCTTTTATGCAATCAGAGAGATTCTCTACACTTATAACCCCATTTACCGGTATTTCCCCTTAGGCTGGCAGTTTTCAAATAAAATTCTCAAGGCAAAGACTGACACCAGAACCAAACAACACACAGTTATCACAGTGCTGTTCACATATTTCCAAAATATCCAATTACCTTTGCTGTGTAACAGTCTGGAGAGGTTTATTTTGATGTTCGTTATAGTTGTCAGTAACAATTGCTAGGGAGCCATTGATGTTTGTGAGCCTGCACTAGCTCACACATATGCACACGGTTTCTTTGTCCTTGTTCAGGAAATGGGATGTACACTAATGAACTGCACAGCTCTTGAGTCCACAGGCATCTAAGAAAGTGTCTTGTTTTTAAGCATTAAATAGACTGCAAGAGAACTTCATGTTTTACTGACATACCCCCAGGTGTTCTCAAAGTCAAGCTACTGCTACCTTCAGGAGGCCAGCCTAGCTTTAAGACCTTGATCTTGATCACACTACTCTAGCAAATGCATCTCCTTGGACTGTCATAACCCATCATTACCTGCTTAGCATAACACAGACTCTACCAGAGCTCAGCAGTGCTAAGACAGCCCAAAGCTGAGCCAGTGCTCATCAACCTATTCTTGGAACCTATTCCAGCCCAAGCTGGAAGATTTCATATGGATTAGAGAACTCCTATAAAACCAGACTGCCTGCTACTGCCATTCTTGTGCATTTAGCACAAAATCTTTCTAAGTCTGAATCATATTCTCTTCAACTCCTGGCAAAGAGGCTTGGGCTCTACAACTCTGTGTTGTGTATCTCTCTTTGTTGGTTACGACAGCCATAAACCGTTTCAATTCCAGTAGCAATTCAAGGATATATGGAAGTGCAGTGTCTCTTCCTTCAGTGCCAGCTGCCTATTATTAAGACTTACTTTGCAATGAGAGGGCATCCATATAATGTCTACACAGAGTCCCCCAAGACTCTGCATGTGTCAACGGCAAAATTATTATGATCCAGACTATGCACGTAAGGTGAGGCATATACTGCACTGATTCATAGAATCATTAAGTTTGGAAAAGACCTCAAGGATCATCAAGTCCAACTGTCAACCCAACACTATCTAACCAACTAAACCATGTGCTAACTGACGTGTTTTGATAACCCTGCTTTTTTGTACAGAGGTTTTACTGTACAGGTGCAAACATGCTCCATAACCGTTGTAATACTGTTAAATTCTCTGTGTTACAGTTTGGCTGGAAACGACAGTTTGGTATTATGCACATGAGCACAGTTCCTCTACTCCTCCTCTGGGAGCATATTATCAGTTGTATTATTATCTTTGCCTTCTGGTTAGGCTGTGTAGCAACTTAATATTGGTAACTGAACAATGAGCCTACCAATAAAAGAAAAATCCAGATATAAACATGATTTTAGTGTCTAACCCGCTCTTTTCATTATCTCATCTCTCAGTCTTCTTGACAGTCTGTATTCTGCTCTCCTGGTGTACTTTAGACAGACAAGTATTTTCTTTGTTCTGGGCTTATTGTTCACGAATAAACTAATGTGTTCATAGCAGGCTTACTATTAAGATAAACTAGATGAAAAAGCAGAATGCTAGCACGCTCACTGCTTCAAGCATAAGATACTTTTCTGAGGTATTTAGATGTCTACAAACACAAGCAGCTGCCCTTGTCTACTAGGAACGCAAGCAGACTACATATCCAAGTCACATCCTCCTCTGTATCTTTGAAACTTAAATACCTTTTTGAAATTATATCCTACATGTTTAACTTCATTCCTATCCAAATATATCAAATTAAGCATACGTTATGATTTAATTCCATTGACTTAGGTACCCCCTGACCTCAGCAGTGATGATTTAATGAATCTCAGGGCCCATCTACTCTGGTGATCATTCAAGGTTAACACCTCGGAGTACATTCACCCTCAGATCCCAAGCGTTGCAGTAATGTATTCTAGCATTGCACGTTAATTTAGCTCAAGTGACTTTCACAAATGCAATCCCAAACTAACTGAAACATGGATTATTCCCTGTACTTGCCCTGAACACCGATTAAGAGAAACTGCATTGAATTTTATGTAGAGAGCATATTTCCTTGTACCTATATTTAAATTCCAGTCATGCTGATCCTAATTATTTCCTCCTGAGGCAAGAATAAAACATTGCTCGCTATTGTTCAGCTGCACAGAAGGACAATGGGTACAGAAAATCCCAAACCTGTACGCTTTGAGCCAATGTTAGTGATGCTGCCAGCCAAAACACCCCCAAAGAACTGTGGCTGCACCCTTCCATCACAGGGGTCCAAGCGCTAAGCCCTCACACCCCATCTTTTCTAGAGACACAGGAATTGCTCTGAAGGCTGTTTGACTTCAGCACTTGTATAGATAGAGTCTCTGGAAATAATTTTTAATGCAAGAACTAAGAACACTTTAGCACTTACTACATAAGGATGTTTAAATAAAATACGACAGAAATCATTAACAACGTACATCTTCCTTCAGCAAAACATCCTGGCAATATATGCCTTTCATTCTAAGTTTCTTAACTTAATTTTAAGATACTATTTTTACAAGAGTGTTCTTCATTTTTTATGAGAAGACCATAGACAGAATACTTTGATCATGCAGCACTGTACACCAGGCAGACAACTAGCAAAATCAGACCTACTACCTGCATTTTTATCTCAGCATCTCATAACCAAAGTTACGTTTCCAATTTGAAAAAAATCTGCAGCTCACTACATGCACAGGACCATGGTTAAGTAGGGACATATAATTAAGTGAAACTCCAAGTTCAAAGCCTATCATTCCAATGTGTCCTTATCAGAAAAACAGAGATTCAGTCACGTGGTAAAGGAAAAAAAAACTTGTGTGGCAGGGAAAGACAGAAGCAAGAAAGCTCTATTTCTTGTCAGCTACCAGCACTGGCATTCAAAAAACAGTGAGTGATTTCACACACAGAACACTTCTGTGGAAAGTTAACATTTTACTTCAAGCTTTTTTAAAGGCCACATGCCCTCACCACTTTCCAACAAAGAAAATCCAGAAAGAACTTTAAACCTTAGCAGAGTATGAACGTGAGACAAAACAAATCCAGGCTTCTTGCTGCTTTTTAATGGAAAATACTTTCCCTCGTGCATTCACTGAAGTAATTTACAGTCTCATATGGTTTTGTTCCTTCTGTTAAAACCAGCGTTTCTGAGAGATTCTGAATTCTTAGCGATGCAGAGTTCCAGGTCAGCAAAGTCTGGGCCTCACCTGGAAATACATATCTAAAACCCAGAATTATGTGTCCCTCCTACAAAACTTCAAAATAACAAGTTTTCCTATTATTATTTGGGGTTAATTTTAGACAGCTGTGGCAAAAGTACAGAAGGGANGGGAGGGAGAAGAGGGAAGCTCAAGACTGGAATCTAAAGGAAAAAAGGGACAGGAAAAAGGAGAGAGACACCATTCCAACTCTGCCTGGTGCTGGCATGCTTGAGGAGCCTTTTGGCCCCGTTTCTCAGCTGAAATCCAGTCCTTTTTGCTGACCTTAGAAATTAACTGAATGAAATATGAGCTATGCAGGTTTAGATTTGGCTTTATGGAGATTTCAAGGACTCAAATAGAAGATTAAAAATAAAAGAGATTTATTTTAAAATGTATCTAGCATTGTGAATGAACCTTTGTATCTCAATGATCTTTTACTGCCTTCTATCAGAGAACACACATGGGGCATTTTCAATTACTTTAATTACGTGTCAGGGTTATTGATGCAGTGAACCCTGCCAGACATGCCACAACATTATCTTTAATCACTAGCATTTTCTTATCTCCGTTCCAAGTAAAATTATTTTCAGCTGTTTTATTAGATAAAAAGAGAATGAAATACTGCTTTCAGATGGAATTTAAGAAGATAAAAAGCTCAATTTTCTCACTCATTATAATAAAATAATTATCACACTGGCATTGCTTACCTTTGTAAAACTTTGAAAACCTGCCTGGCATAACACCAGGACTAAAGTTCCTGCAGTTTCTTTAATATCTTACAAGAGACCTTGAATCCTACAAATTTAAGTGTGAAAGGAAACAACAGTAGTACTACCTCTCCTACCAATCCAGTCTAGCTGCAGCTGCAATGGAGGCAAAAAATTGACTGGCCGTATGAATTTCCTTAGCCTCTTTCTCTCTGTGAGCCATCAGAAGAAGAAAGAAAAAAGAAAAAAGGAAGGTCCTGAAATGAGGCCATTGGTGTAAATCAGGATAGGTCCACTGAACTTTCATTTTAGTCACTGATTAGCAGAGTGCAGAATACTGCTCTCAGAAAGATTTCCAGGTGCTGCTCTAATGGCACCTCAAGTATATGTGCTTAACAGAACTTGCATATTGTCAAGTTACATGGCAACAAAATTATTTAATCTGCAAGTTACTGCAACGACTAAACAGGAGTCCTGAACTGCAATGGTCCAGCCCATCTCCCTTCAAACTTGTACAAAGGAAGAATTTGAAAAAGCAGAGGAAGAAGGGAAATACACGTTTTGATATAGGGATCAATACACTCTTGCTAGCTAGCAACAGGAATCAAAATTGCATCTACTGAAATACCAGAGGGAGGGCAGGTGATGTTAGCACTGCGTTTATGTCTGGAAAACCCAGTCAGGAGACAGCAATGCCCCTTCTACAGCAGCCTTTGAGCTCTCCTCCATCAAGGTATATTGTTTAGAATAGACAAGGAAAAGTAAGACAGAAGGCAGGATGGAGTTGCATAGCAGTTGATAATATGATATCTTGATGTCTCATTTTTGGTAAGTGGGAGAATTATAGGAACTGTGTATTTTATTACAGGATCCAATTTAAGCCTATTATTATGGAGGACAGTCAGGGTATGACCACCCTAATTCACAACATGCCCTTGTCCAGTAAGATGTTTTATGACGGGGTTAAAGCCTATTCAGGATTTCAAGTAAAGGTCTACACAGGATCTCTGCCAGGAACTCAAATTACTTCTACATCTTTCTGAGACCAGGCTGCTTCCAGGATGTGACCAAGAGGCAACAATCCCTTGAAGGAAGCGAAACCTTCTCTTTTCCAATTTCTGCTCTTCTCATCAGTCGGAAAGTCTGGTCTCTCTAGAACATCAGTAACATGTTTTACTGAGGAAACAGCAAGGAGGCGAATAATACAGCACTCTGACAAACTGCTGTACAAAAATCCCCAAACAGCAAGATCTACGCCTCCAATAGCTAGGATTCAAAATTCAACCTCATTATGTATTCCTAAAGTACTCTGCAATATTTGTGCTATAATGGCCACAAAACATATTTCTGCTCCAAAATAGATTTTATCTTCTGTTATGCTCAATACCACCATCAGAACTATTCCAGTTTACAAAACAAACAAAATATCTACAGGCTCCTGCATGCACCAGCTGAACTTTTTTTCATCAGCCTGTCAGTATTAGCTATCCCCAGCCCACCACAAAACCCCTGCAGTTACCCCCCTGCTGGTTGCCAGATACAATTTTTATTATCACTTGTGTCCAGCAGTACACTGCATTCCTAGGCATGCATATACACATTTTTTTTTTTTTTTCCAGGCTTTCTTGTTCCCAGCACAATGAATACTGTTGCCCAGTCACAGGTGAGAAGCCAGGAAAATGTCACAGTACTCATGACCAGAGAGCTGTCCTGGACCCAGAGAGAAATGCCAGCTAGCCACAGAGGTCTGCAAGCGAGGATTCCTGTCTCAGATGAAACTCGGTCTCCCTTCAGTTATATTTTCCCACCTGCGGCTATGTTAAAAACAAACAGAAACTAGACAAAACTACCAAAATCCCCCAGCAAACCACACCTCAGGGTTCTGCAGCAAAGCTTTGCACAGTTTATGAGTTCAGCTGAAGTTATGGGAATGGCATTTTTAATATTCTGCATCATTTCTCAGCTGTTGAATAAGACAACAGAAGAAAGGAAGAAGAAAGCAAATAAACAGAACAGGAACAAAACATTGCTGCTGACCCCCTCGGTGCTCTGGGTTTGAATGACCACTCACACCACAGCACCTCTGCTTTCCTCCCTCCCCTTCCAAAAAAAAAGCATAAATAAATAAATCGAAGAAGGAGTGCTGCAGACACTATCAGTGGGAATTTTTCTCATCAACATTTCTTTTTAACAAACAAGATTTTATTTCTTCTAATGAAGTTTTAAGACTGATCAGCAAGGGCATTACCAGCACGTTGATGTGATTCCAGTTACCTAAATTGCTGTTGATTTTACAAGATTTTATAGGTAGCTCATATATCCTCCAATAGAATAAGCTTTTGAACACAATATCTTGTATGTCTGCTGGCAACATTAGCTAGCACAATTCTGAATGAGAGCAGTAATACAGGCATTTGACACCCACCATTAAAGAAAAGGGTTATTACAAACACAGTCTGGTCATCAGCTTGATACGGATACGCCAGTGTGCAGGGTAGCCAGCAGAAACTGACACACAACTGCCAAACTCGAAGACAGGTAGGTACACAGGCTTCCCTCCCTCCCTTTCCCTTCCACAGTGCAGGGAAAGAAGAGACCTCCGCATATTCCACAATCCTCAGTTTTCCCCTAAACAGCAAATTATTGTATTTTCCAGTTGTCCCAGGAGCATATTCCACAATCCTCAAGTCATTTACAGAACAGTAATTCCCACCCACACATAATTAATTGTCAAAATATAAAAGGACTGTGTGATGCAGCTGCAAACAAGGTGGAAGAGAAGCAGAAATGAGGATCCAGTGCCATGAACAGAAACTCAAGTTCAGCGTGATTTAGCACATGGCCACAAGGAAATGTCAGTGCTAGACATCTAGTTAATACTCAGCAGAATGCATTTTGATTTTGGAACTTCATACACAGACTGCATTTGCCAAGACACCTTGTAGGTAGGTTAAATCTTGCAAATTTTAGAAAAAAAGATCAGACAAAGTATGCTGTACAGAAGGGAATTCAAGTCTAACTTGGCAGTAACACAGCTCTGTATCACCTAGTTTGCATAAAAGCTAAGTGGAAAAATCTATATAGTTGTGTAGATTTGTCTACATGTTTTTCTTTCTTCACAAAACTGCCTAAGCCAGTACGTTTATAGAAACATATTGGTGTAATAACAAAAAATAATGATTTTTTTAAAAGACTTGTGTTTTTAGAAACTTTTGCTCATTGTTTCCACAATTATCAAATACCACTATGGCAATCTAAAATCTCCTGGGAGCTATCAACACTTAAGCACAGCTGGAGTTTGTGTTTCAGACTGTCTGAGCTGCCAAGGTAAGGACCTCTTGATCACATCCATCTTGTAATTAATGAAAAATTATAAGCAGCTGCAGGAGGGGAAGAAAAAAATATGAAATGCAAAAAGCCCCTTGAAACAGAGAACATATACATTTGCTTGGGAGCTGAGGAGCTGCATTGGGAAAGAAAGCAACAACAATAATAAGGTAACAGAGAATTAGCAAGGGAAATAATTATGTCAATAAATAAATATTGAACAACTGATTGACACCACAGTAAAGATTCACCAGAGAGATGCAACATAAGAAACCTGCCTCCAAAGCAAACAAATATCAGCACTGTGTGATATAAAGTGTGCATAAAATCATTCACAGGAGACTATTAATCAAATAAAAAAAAAAGTGCAAGCTAATTTGCAAAATGAAGTTTTGCACATATTTAGCTTGTTTCTCATCAAGTGTAATACTTAACTACAGACTTCAAAGTAGCAACGTACTTCAGGTTTTCTACTCCACAGGTGGACACAACCATTGAACACAAATCTCCATCCATGCCCCTCTGCATTTGTGTTTACAGCATGCTCGAGTCACACAGAAACAGCACTCAGAATGACTATTTTCAATTTGGGATTAGAAATCACTGTGCAAGACCAGCAAAGGCTCGCCTGCCTCAGCACCCTGTTTCTGACACTGACCAAGAGCGGGTGCCCAGGAAAGAGAGTAAGACTTTCCCAGCCATATGAAAGCAGATTTTCTTCCACAGTAGGAAACAAAACCCATAAATACATAGGAAAGGACAACTCTCATTAATTGTCCATATTCTTTCATATTTGCAGACAGCCAATATTAAACTCAGAAAGAATGTAGAAAAAAAAAAAGACCTTGTTTTGTGTTGTTCTCAGGGCATATCAAGGAGACATGTTTACTCCTACATCAAACAAAATATGAGTTTCTGGGCTATAACTCCTCCTCGTGATTTTCCAGATGACATAATTTCCCTCCTCTTTCAACTAGGTGGTAGAGGGTGGAAGCCAAGGCACATCTGGATCAAGACACCAACAAGGTAGGTACTTGCCTGGGAGAGGTATCTGCTTGAAGTAGCAAAGACACCTCTCCCATCCTGCTACCTCTTTTGCCTACAACAGAGTCCTGAAAATCAGAAATGCTAGAACTGTAGTAAGGTGGGTGCTGGCCTCTTCTCTAAAGTAACAGGTGATAGGACAAGAGGAAATGACCTCAAGTTGCACCAGGGGAGGTTTAGGCTGGGTATTAGAGAACATTTCTTCACCAGAAGAGTGATCAGGCATTGGAACAGGCTGCCCAGGGAAGTGGTGGAATCACCATCCCTGGAGGTGTTCAAGAAACATGCAGATGTGGTGCTTAGGAACATGGTTTAGTGAGTTAGGTGGTGTTGGATTGATGGTCGAACTTGATGATTCTTGAGGTCTTTTCCAACCTTAATGATTCTATGATTCCATGCTTGGATCAGGCCCAGACACTTCAGCAGCAGGAGACACACCCCAGCCTTCCTCTTACGCACCCCAGCATGGCTGCCTTTCCCTCTCTCCTCCTTAGCCCTCTCCTTTCTGCAGCAGGATGAAACACAAATCCAGCACCACCATTTCATTCTTTGCTGCGGGAAGCTGCTATCTTCAGCTCTCCTGCACCTTCACGGTAGTTGTACAAAGCATTTCACACACTGTTCTCTTGCGATGCAGCTGTTCTCCTCCTGAAGCTGCAATCCTCCTCCCATATCTTCACTGCATGCAGCACTACAGGTCAGCTCTCTGGGGAATTATATTTGCTGCCTCCTGTGAGTGGAAAAAACTGAGGAGCCGAGATGCATTTTCTCTGCTGTTGCCTGACTCACAACCAGGATAATTATCAGCAACTGCTGACGACAGAGGACCTACTGATGGGGCTCTGGCTTCAGTATTTTTAGATACTGCATAAAGAGTTTGAATCTGAACTGCACTGTCAGAGGACCAGGCTAGACTCTATGAGTCACATAAGACCTGTAGAGCTAATAAATATCTCAGACTCATTTTTAGAGGCTAGTTTGATGAATACAAGTAGAAAGCAACAAACAACATTTTTCTCTTTAAGAAATAAAGTTAATGATACCACAGTTGGCTCTTGGAAAACTTTGTTGAAATTCTGAAATGATCCCACAAAATATGGGGGTTTTTAAGTTGTCTTTGTGAAAAAGCTGAGAACGATAAAACAATTTAGCAGCTAACCCACTGGATCAATAAAAACAAAAGCAACCAAAGCATACCAACAATGTCTGACATAGTTTAGTTGTGAACTCACATCAAATGGTTTTGTGTGATTATGAAGCATCAGAGGAAAACTTGCCATGACCTGAAACTATCCTAGAAAATTTTAAAGTTGATTTGTGAAAGAAAAGCTCTTGAGTCCTGGTTGTGTTTGGTGAAACTGGGAGGAGTGGCTGACATGCCAGAAGGCTGTGCTTCCATCCAGCGAGACCTAGACAGGCTGGAGATTTGGGCGGGGAAAAATTTAATGCAATTTAACAAGAGCAAGTGTAGAGTCTTGCATCTCGGCAAGAACACCAGGTTCCAGTATAAGTTGGGTACGGAACTGTTGGAGAGTAGT
>VZTO01008823.1:0-31808 GCA_013400615.1 Syrrhaptes paradoxus | reverse complement strand
GTTCTCTTCGTATCAGCTTTTCTCCTGAGCAGGAATTCAAAACATAGCTTCTTGCTAGCTATTTATGAAGAGAAGGGAGAAAAAGAAAAAAAAAATTAGCTCCCCTCTGCTTAACCCACTACAGGGGCCAAGGGCTCATGGAGAGAAGTTAAGTAAGAGAGACTGTATTTTCGCTGATATTCTATTTTCTCTTAGCATTTGTCAAGTACGCACAACTGCATTATTCATTATTGATAGACAATGAACCAGTTGCAGTCCACAGTAATATAAGCTCCAGTTTAGCATGTAATTAGACTGACATTGCAACAGTGATCGTTTGCTCTGCCACTCCTGACATGGACAAAAAAAATAATCTTTAATTTCTGTCAAGATTGTACTGATCAGGCCCTAAACACCCTCTTCTGCTGCCTCTTCTAGTACAACAGGTGAACCAACAGCAATTGAGAACTGATAAATCATGTAATATTTTTTCACTCCTGTCCCATTGACAAAAGAAAAAAAACTATATTCTGAATTACTGTAATTCCTCAAGTGTCTCCAGGATATGTGGCTTCCTTAGGTTTCTGTCAAGCTTGCTATTTACAGTAAAACAGCACTGTGAAGTGCAAGTGACTAACAAATACTATATTAAATTAACTCTCCATGCTGGAATAAAATCCCCAGCTCATATGTAGTACAAAATAGTTTAATCATCTGAGTTCTATGACCAGAAAAGAAAAAAAAAAAAAGAGGCTGTCCTGAAACCAAAGCATCTGAAGGTTTCAAAAATTATGTTCTTACGCATGAAAAACATGCCGCACTTAAAGAAGAGCAGTAGACTTTCCTGTCCTGAGACATCACCAGTTCAATTGCCAGTAAGATCAAAAGCAGGCATTTGCTCAAAGTAATTGGCTGCTTCTATAAAATCTTTCCACATCAGTGATTTTGCCATTCCTACACTTCTGCTCTTGAAAACTCAGCAACTGACCTGATGATCCATCAGGACAGCTGAAGAATGGATTATTGTTGTATATAAAATATCCAATCATGGCCTAAAATATTCAGTGCACACAAAAGTGATTTTAAAATATTTTATTTGGTCAGCAGCAAACACCATCTTGGAATATAAATAGTGTCTACAGTTTTTTATAATCTTATAAGTAAAACATTACTTTTGCTCAAAAATGAAGTGTTATAGTAGTAAACTAAAGGATTTGTCAGTTTCCAGTGTTTCATTTTTATGAACCTCAGAAAGGTTCCCAGCAGTCGAGCTTCTTATCAAGCAGCTGCAGAAATCTACAGGTTCATTTTAAAACTCACGGTTGTCCTGTGCCTCAAAGTTTCCTCCAATAATCCAAGATTATTGTTCATTATAATAACGGCCAGCATTCAACTCGCCAAGAATAGCAACCTGAGTACATGGGGATTTAAAATAACTACCTACAAAGCAAAGGACAAGGATCTTTGTATAGCTGAAAATAAAAGGGTTTGGTGAAGAAGAGTGGGGGGAGAAAGTCCAACTGTTTATGTGAGGAGTACAGCCTTTTAGGTAAAAAGACATGTGACTAAAGATTTATTAACTATGCAACAGGTAAAACCAGAATGGAGAAGGGATGAAAAATTAAACAAGGTGGCTAAATGTTTGCCATGATGCCACTGACCACTGAGAGCACACAGATTTTTAATATAATACTTTTCTCATGCCATTTAAGAAAAGAAAAGTAAGCATAATGGAGAAAAAAAGTTTTTGAAAAATCTACTTGCAAAGGGAAGAGATGCTGTTACGCAGCAACAGATGTCCAGTCCCCATATCCAGGACTGCTGCAACACCAGGTTAATGTTAAATGAGACTCTCAGAATTTTATGCAATTGTGTAAATCATTATTCCCCAAGGAAAACACATTCAATAGTTCAAATGTTAATTTCTTAAGGAAGTCTTAATTTACAAGGATCACATTTGAAAGATATTACTTCTTCCTCCTGAACAGAATTATTGGGGCACTTGGCTGCCAGCCTTTGATATATGAAACAATTTAGATTCAGCAGATTTTTCCCAGTTTAGCAGAGATTATTTTCCTAAAAACCCAACTTTCTCAGTCTACCACCCAAATTGCAGGTCAGGGTCATTCTTCTCTATATTTACCAGTCTCCGGTACCTCAGTTTTGAATTACAGACTGTCCAATTTCTTGTTATGCTGGAAGCCTCACAACGATGCATAGAGCTCAGTTTCCACGAAATTCAGGTATGGGTCACTTGACACGTTATATAGAAGGACAGAGCTCCTCTGAAGTGAGTGTCTGTGTAAAAACTTGTTACTTCTTCTAATCTTGCAATTATCCTTCAGCATTTCCTGTCTTCCCCTCTCTCACAACATCACAAGATTAAACACAAGTTTAAAAACACATCTGACAATTTTTCTGAGGTTTTTGTCATCTCTTACGTTGTTCAATAATTTTTCTCACAGTTCAGTAATTATTTTTCCACTTGTCAGTAGGATGTCTGACATTATTTATTCCTAAAGACTCCAGTGTTCCTTACTGCATGGAATTAGTCATTGTAGTATTGAATGACTTTTTTTTTTCAGCAAAAACAAAACACTCCTTTGCTTCATTAATTCCATTAGGTCTCTGATGTATATAAAAATAACTAACAGTAGAAGCTGATGCTGAGAAAAAAAATAAATCATTCTCCACTACAAGTCAAGGGGCGTGGAAAAACTTTGACATGAAAGTGCTATTATGCCCAAGTTCTGCCCAAGAAAATACATTTTCATACAGTTATCTCTGATGCAGACTGTACTACTAAAAGCTAATGCCACAACAGTGTAAGTGGAGGGACAAGGTGGAACAAAACTCCGCAGCAGCGGCTCCATGCATACAAACCATGCTAGATATTATCACTATGGAGGAAAGGCAACAAACTTTTCAGCTGTTTTTTGTCTGCCACTGGATGCTCACAGATCTCACAGATCTCATAGAATATCCCAGATTTTCCTTTAGTTTTTAGACCTTTTGGTTTTCACTCATGCAGTTTCAGATTTCTAAGTTCAACAATTTTCTGAACCACTAACATACTATTCAAGTAAATATTAAAAAAAACAGGACTGAAGGAAATTACAAGCTCTGCTATCAGTTGTTCACTGTTGTCTTTTTTAAGGACCTCATGAGAATTATGTTCCCTGACCCCTTATAATTAACTCAGCCTGGTTTGGATGCAAGCAAATGCCAGAGAAACATCAGAGGAGCTACAAATTCAGGATGTGGCAGCTCAGCACTGAAAATCAGTCCTCTTCCTCCAGTGAGGGCAATGGTAACTACTTCACAATATCCTTCACTCATTCCAGATCTTCACGTGCGCTCCTGTCTCCATACAGTACTGATCAGATGTAGTATATGCCCTGTGATATGAATAACCACTTCTTTTATAGTATTTTTCAAATTGGGGAACCAGTCAGGAAACCAGCAGTCCCAGTTTCACTGATGCAGGCAGCCTGCCCAATATAGACTTCAAATATCTGGATTGCTACTGGGCAGTTCACGTTAACATTCAGTAACCATGATATATGGTCACTTCTGCCATATTTTTCCCCTTCAGTTTCTACTTTTGAAAACTGCATCTTCTTGTTGTAAATTTAAGATACTGAAAAAAAACATATTTAGAAGACATTAAAATGCAGAAATGCATTGTGCAAGAGATAGTCAAAGCTTTAATGTATGACAATGAGTTGTCTAGGAAATGACTATGCATAAGACACGTATGGAATTATCATACCTCACTCCAGCAAAGTCTTCCAGCAAAGGGCAAACACAAAAATTTTCATTTCTCTCTAGCCTGTATGATATCAGTGCTTTTTGCTCTTAAAACTGGGATTTGATCAAAAGAAACTGTGCCTGAAGTAAGGTGAGGAGCTGCACAGAGTGACTTCAGGCAGGCATCCATTCTCATTGTGGCAGGCTCTTCATGGGCTGGGGTCCAGAAACACAGTGTCAACACAAAAGGGCAATTAGATCATAAATTTAATTAAGAATCTCTGTATGTTTCTTACATGTGCTATCTGATAGCACCTTACATGTCCCAAAGAGCAAAAGGTGGTTGTTTGCCTCTCATAACAAGCAAGAGTAGCCTGTGAGGAAACTAGCAAGGTAAACTCACCCTCAAGTGTTTGGCAAACACAGATCATCTCTTCAGCTGGCTTCCTGATAAGTTGCCCATTTGTTTTTTTTGTCTAATGGCAGACATCTCAGTGGTCTATTAATTCAATACATGAAAGAAAAATACAGTTTAATCAACATATTTTCTACAAAAATCTCATTATGAAGGACAGTGGGAACTGGGAAACAGCCCCTGGGCAAAGCAGCTACAGCTACAACTGAAGAGAAAGGAAAATTCAGAAGAGATTTTTTTTTTCTTTTTCTGCATTGCACATTCAAAGAAAGTTGCACAATTATTTGTGTGCTCATCATGTAAATTTGTCAACTTTTTTTTTTCAATGAGTTGGCAAAGAAAACAAAAGTTAACTTATGTATTTCTAGGAAATACTGAGAGAGTTGCTATGGTCTAAAATCTATTTCAGCAGTAAGAAATGGTAATTCAAGAAAATGTCACTAATTACACTACTGATGCCAAACATGTAAGACCCAAATGTGGGCACAAGGTCCTACATCATTTCACTCGAAAGAAACACAGAAATCCTGATGATGCAACTCTAACTTCCTTTTTAGTGTTGCTACAGAGATAATTTCATTTTATTTCTTTTAAATTAGAAAATAAGGAAAACAACCTCTGGAGCTTTCTGTTATGGATGAGAGAACAAGTCTTACTGGCCTGTCAAGCAGTGAACTAAAAGGCAAAAATATCCCAGTTAACAAGATTTTACTATAATAAATAGCTTCCTCTGAGCTCCATTTTCCACATGAAATCTCCCATAACAAAAATGTGATAAACACAGATTTTTTGTTCTGACTCAATACAAAAACAAATCTCCAAGAGACTCCTCAGTAGTTTATAGTTCTTTTCAGAATCCTTCTTTCACCCTTCCACACAAAACACAGTATATTTGTTCTCAGTTTAATCTCCTCACGTTTTAGCTGAAGAAGGAGGCGGGACAGTAACAATTCAACTTCACTTTGAACAGCTGTAGATTCCTAGGAGTAGAAAGCTGACAGTTGTCACTAAGGAGGGAAACAGACAGCAGCACCACAAATGATCAGAGTAACCTGGCTGTGATTAGTCATAAAGACATAAGTATTTGAATGTGGTTTTGAACATGCACTATACTTAAGAGGAAGAGTGGCGGATCACTGGGCTGCTCTGAATTTTGCACATTAGCAACTTAAAGAGCATTTGTAAACAGTGCTGAATTTTGTTCTTTGATTAATGAATTAGGGATCTCCAGAGGAGATCTATTCTCTTCAATATAGGAGGAAAAATTTCCTGCAAATATTTAGGAAAGAAGTTTATTGAAAGCTGCCCATTATTTTTTCTATAGCTTCTCCCTAAAGCCCTCCTTCCATCCTGTGTGTTTCATAGAAATGAATAAAAGCAATATTAGAAGAGGCGTAACTTGCAGGATGCAACTTCAGACCTCCAGGCTTGATATGAATCATTCTCAGAATTTGCCTCATTCTTATGGTATCTGGGGAGATGTTGCCACCTTCTCAGAAGAAAAAAATACAGCTATTTCTGAATACATTTGGAAAAGCAGAAATCAATAGTTTCACAGTACCTGGTATAAGATACCCAGAGGAAAAACAAGATTTTTAATACTCAGGAATTACAGTGAAGATGGAAGGGCAAACACCCCTGTAGAGTGGGCACAATCTCTGCATAAGATTTGTCCTTCTTAACATCACTTAATCCCCAGAAATACACAGTGTATATGTGAGGGAAAGGCAACAAGCACACAATTCCCTCTTTTCTCTCCTTGTCTTCCAGAAAGACACTTCTTTCCTTCAGTACAAATTATATCCTTTGTACACAAAAAGGGAACGTAAGACATACTGCCCATTATTTATTTTTGAACTTTAGAGTAGCATGCCATTAAAAATGTAGAAATTATTTCACCCTCATTAAAAATAAGACAATTACTTTTCTTGCAGAAGAGATTTACAAATATATTTTTAAAGGATTAAATTTCTATGACAATTCTGTGTTTCACAAGTGGAATACATTTGAGGAGGTAAAATTTTCCCACTTTGTTCTGCAACGGCATGAAATTTTCATAGGCCATTAGCTGTCAAAAATGAAAAATGTACAAAAATAAAACCAGATTCCTTTCCTCAAGAAATGTGAGTGGGGCCATCCTTTCAGAACTAGAAGGAGTTTTTTAATTTCTAGTTCTAAATATATAGAAAGCCCTAAGTAGTGTCAATCTTCTGGAGTGGCTGGATGTCCCTCTGTTTCTTTTGGCAAAAGAGCACACTCTCCAGAGCCTGGAGACAGGAGGAGTGCAGCTGGGGCTGTATCACTATTTGAGTTATCCAAAGATCTTGACAAGATCTTCAGTAAAGCAAAAAATGAAGAACTAGCATTTCAATGCTATTTAAAAATCAGAGAAGGGGAGAGTAAATAAAACTATTGCCACATGTCTTAATACAACATATCAAACTGCAAAATGCCATGCACCTGTTCGTGCTTCAACCTTAAATCATCTCATTTAAAGCCCATGTTCAATATCTTTCCAAATTATTTTCTCCGAGCTTTCTTTTGTCTTGAACATAACTGATTATGCATTTAGCAGTTCCACTCATACACCACAAATAAAAAGCTTCTTTACATGGTAATGTAAGTTGGTGAGTCTTCAAGTCTTGCTTGACTTGAAAAATCTTTCAAAAGATGTCTCTTTTGTTCAGAAATGTTAACACAAACTTGGGATGTGCTCGTGTGTGTTTTCACACATCACTGAAAGATTTAGTTATCCGCAGAGGGTGTATCCATAACCTCATTAGCTCGATTCATCTAAGGAAGAGCCTAGCATTCCCTCCCTCTTCATCTCTAGCAACAGTGAGAAAACTTGAAGCACAAAATCTGAAGAAAATTTTTACACTGAGTATTCCGACATTATGGTGCATTTCAGCACTATTTAACATTTTCTTTCTAAAATACAAATTACTAGCCTGTGCTGACTACATACTTGAAAGTTTTCTCACATGAGTAGAAAACAACTGTTCTCTTTATTTCCTTTAACATAGAAACTCCCAGCATTATGGTAAACAGAAATGTTGCAAGACTGACCTATATATTTTTATCTCTCTAAGTCCCTCGCTCTTCTTGCATTTCAGTTATTCTTTGATGGATGAGCACAACAGCTCCCAGTTTTGAGGCCAAAAAGCCACTGCCAGCTCCAAAACTTTCTTCCAGAACACAGACGTGACCACCTGGGACCAGCACACTGCTACACACTGCCCTGCACAACAGCTCTGCAGAACATCTGCCGTGGCCTCAGGAGCAGACAAATGCCTGGCTTGAAAAATGGCCAAATCTCATTTTCTGCCGAGCCACCTCTGAAACTCCTTTGAGTACACCATGCGTAGTGACTGTGTTTAGCGATTTTATACCAGCCAGCCAGTCTGAGAAGCAAGGTCACAAAACATTTCTCTCCCTATTTTCTGTCCCACAAGTGCTCCCCCAAGGGCTGTGGGATAACAGCTGTTCAATGCCAGAATGGGATTATCCTGTACAGGCTCTCAGGGCATGTGCAATATTCCCAGGACTGTCACCTACCAAGCCATTTTCAATAGGACACTGTAAGGACTGCCAGATATCCCTTAAGGCACTTTAACGTCCTAGTCACAAGAAGAACCAATATACAGCGTCTTAAAATCACACTGCCACCAACCAATTGCCTAAATGCCAACATTCAATTCCTTTGGGTACTAAGCAGAAGGTATTAAGAAAAGAAAAAAGCCCACTAACTATGTCAAACTCAGTAATATTGATTCTAGCTTGTTTTCACCTCCTTGCATTTCATAATCTACCTTGTCAACTCTCGTTTTCATTCATTTAAAAAACCTAGCATCATATTTTAATGACTGTGAAGCTGCTTGCTGCCTTTTGCAGGACAGGCAGCCTGCTCTGTAGGCTGCCGTGCCTTCACCTAGCAGGCATTAGGGAGCAGGTGAGCATTAAAAACCACAGACCATGGCTTGCTTTGAAGGTTTTTACCAGTGAGACTTACCATCAAAGCTGGATGCAAGTTTGGTGCAGCTGAAGAATGCTGGGAGAAAACAAGATTATGTGTGCAGCTATCCAGGAGAGCCTCAAAAAGTAATGACTTTGTACAGTCTATGGAAAAGAAAGACCTTTGTTTTTCTCATGAATATGACACAAGACTTCAACAGCCAGGCCTTGTCACTTTGATATGTGCGTGGTTTCCAGAGCTGTCAAAACCACAGCTAACAAAACGACATCCATTAAAATGCCTTCTAAATAAAAGGAGACACAACAGTACATTATTCTTAAGACTGCTATATGTCAGCCAGATTTACAACAGAAATGTAATCCAGTCCCAAGCATATCTGTGACTCACCATTAGCACATCAGAAGAATGGAGATCATGCTACTATATAATAAGAATTCAGCAACACACTGTATCATTTTTCATTCTCCTGCATGTATTGTATTATCAGAATTTCTTCTGAAGAATATAATTTGGTCTCCCATTACAGATAATTAGAATGTGTTTTATCTCAATGCAATGTCCAGTCAAATGAAACACAGAAGGACATGAAAAGAAAAAAAAAAAAGAAATCCAAGTACCTAATAGGTTTTTCTTTCACTGCTCATGGACATACTCTGATTCACTTTTTTCTGCTTCACTGTCTTTGTATATGCAGTTCGAAAATAGCTCAGGCAATGCTTACGCATAGTTTTTATTGGGTACAGTATGCCCTAGAGTGAAAGAAGTAACAATGAAGGCAATTAATTAATAAAAATGACCAAAAATAAATGAAAGAAATCACCACACCAACTATGCTTCTCCAAAGAACTATGACTCCCAGAAAAGAAATAAGTACAGCTCAAGTGTTAAAATTGTTCAAGCAATGACAGTGAGATTTCATTTGGCTTTATGTATCACAAATCAAATCTCTTCCTTCCCTGCAAGACCTGATTTTACTCTTCTGTTTAAAAAAATGCTTCAAGGATAAAGAAATGCAATTCCTCAACTCTACAGACACAGGCCAAGGAACTAATCCCCGTAGTCTGAGTCCACATATGGTTCATCATAAGGTATCTTTACCTAATTTGTTAAATTGAAGCAGTTCTGCAAAACATGCAGCTCTGTAGTACATGCAGCATCAGACTATCTTCTGGTCCTGTATTTTACTGAAAAGTCACTGAGGAATATTAGAAACACATTCAGGTGTGCAGTGCATGCTAAAACAGGGGCCCCATCTTTCTTTAAGAAGAAGTAATGCTGCCAACTTTAAAAAGGAAAATGTAAGAAACAAAGCACATTCTACCAACTACTCCTTTGGGTTCTATTTTTAAATATAACATTTATCACAAACAATATAGTCTTGGTGTTAATTATGGTCAATACAGAGACAAGATATTTCTCTAGGAGAACTAGATAAAGCAGATTCAAGGACACAGGTCACACTTGGAGTTTCAGATATTGTAAGCAAAAGGCAATAAGGTAAGATGTCCAGGTGTGTGTGTGTGTGTGTCCCCAGTACTGGCTACTACACATGTGGCTGAGTACTATATATTTTTAATGAAATCTTGCTCTCCTTTGCAGATATAGTGTTTCGGGACATGGTTTAGTGGGCTGGGTGGTGTTGGGTTGGTGGTTGGACTTGATGATCCTTGAGGTCTTTTCCAACCTTCCTGATTCTATTATTCTATGATTCTATAGCCCTGGTGCTTATCTCCAGCATGTAAGGAAGAAGAGGACTCGACAAAGGGCAGTGTGTTCAAGTACCATCTTCTCCTTAAACAGTACCTGAGCTCTAAAGCCTCTCAGTCTTCCAATACTTCTTATTGCCCAAGCCTTCCCTCATTGCCTCATTGTCTTAAGAGCAATTTTGCTCTCTACATGCTCATTAAATACTATTAAACACAACAATAGCACAAACACTGAGAAATGATAGCCAGGCTCTTGTCACAAGTTCTGTACAAGTCTTGACAGTACTGATCCAATGACAGTTTGAACCAACCAGTATTTGTTCAATACACAGTAGAAATCAGCACAAATGTGCATTCAAAGGACTGCAGTAAATGATTCGTTGTCAAGAGGGTCAAGAGTTTTAGGGCAGTATCTTTTTTTTTTGTTTTTACCATAGGACTCATAGAGCCCTTGAGTTAGCTTTCTTAATTGCTTGGATTGTTATAACCCTTCTGCTTCAGAGCACAAATTATTCTATTTAAACACCACCTGCTTCAACACACATAAGATTCCTTATCCTATAAATAATTAAGTTAAATCAAAGCATTATGTTTTACTGGACATGAGGTTATTATCAACATTGGAAAATGGACTGACTTATGATATGCTGCCATTTCTCATCCTTCTCATGTTTTGCAATTGCTGATGACTTCCTTCAAAGAAAAAGGCACCATCATTGTGACTGAGGAAATTTGCTAATGCTGAAACCTTTTTCCTCTGACTGATATTATGCATGTAAAAGGAAAACCACAGACATTCAAATTATACAAAAATTTTAAGTGGCAATTAGCAAGTCAGTATTAAGAGGTGATGTCCATCATCACTCTAATTAGGATACAAATAATGTAACATACTTTTCCCCTTCTATAAAAAGCTATAGGTGCGAAAGATCTCAAATGAGCTTCTTACGACTGTTCTTTCCAAAAATATTGGTAAAGCAAGATTTTCTTGCCCATAGCACTCATAATAACTTTCCTACAACATAATAAAACGTGGGCAATTGCCAAAATGGCTATTAACACTTTCACAGGGTAGCAAGGAAATACATAAAGCTGACGTGAATGGGAAGTCAAGAGACAAAAACATGGTGCTAACGAATCACTTCTACAAAATGTACAACTGAGGAAACACTGATATTTATAATTCACAGTTATTTATTGTTTTCCTTAACAAAGCCCTCAATAAACCACCCTGTAGGAAAAACACTGCATCCAAAACCAGAAGAAACTCAAAGTGAGATCTTGGATGTTTTGGCCAGACACAGAGGTAGAGAGGAGAGCAAGTCACAACACCTCCTCCAAATAGGGAGAACAGTTTATTAAAAGAAGAAATTTGTACAACCTATTGTGATTAAAATCCCTGTTGTGACTCCAGGTTGTTTATAAAGCCAGATAAACCAGATAAAGATGAAAAGCCAAGTTAAAGCCAGTAAACTGTGTTCTTTCAGACTCTCACTAAAAACACCATTAGTTGCTGTAGAATCTCTCTAGTTTGAAATCCTCTGGATCAGCTAACAACGAAACTTATATTTGCTAAACCAGACTGCAAATACCTCTTTTTACTCACTCCCTCATCCAATGCTTTCAAATTTTGCTATAGTCAGGATGATTTACAGACACAGGCAAGATAAGATTTGCAGGTAAACAGTATTGTCTATAGTACACCACACTTTGAATACTGTGTTCAGTTTTGGGCCCCTCACCACAAGGACACTGAGGTGCTGGAGCAGGTCCAGAGAAGAGCAACAAAGCTGGTGAAGGGTCTGGAGCACAGGTCTTATGAGGAGCAGCTGAGGGAGCCGGGGTTGTTTAGTCTAGAGAAGAGGAGGCTGAGAGGGGACAACCTCAATCTCTACAACTACCTAAAAAGAGGTGGGCACTGGCCTCTTCTCTAAAGTAACAAGTGAAAGAACAAGAAGAAACGGCCTCAAGTTGCACCAGGGGAGGTTTAGGCTGGATATTAGAAAACATTTCTTCACTGAAAGAGTGATCAGGCATTGGAACAGGCTGCCCAGGGAAGTGGTGGAGTCACCATCCCTGGAGATGTTCAAGAAACTTGTAGATGTGGTGCTTAGGGACATGGTTTAGTGGGTTAGGTGGTGTGGGTTGACAGTTGGACTTGATCTTTGAGGTCTTTTCCAACCTTAATGATTCTAAGTGCTAGAACCTGAAGGACAACATAGGGTTTTGGGCACAGACAACCCTCATAAACCAGGGATGGGAGCACTTCTCTTGTATTCTCTTCATACATTATTTAAGTCTGTAAAATAGCTGCACTTTTAGAGAGTTCATAAAACTCTCTAAAGTCTTGCATTCTGACCCTTAAGAAAAATATCTGTACTCCCTTTTCAGTGATCAGTATGGCCCAGAGACCATTTCCACATGTTGTGCACCATAAAATGCTTGTCTTCAAACCTATTAAGCCTAATAACAGTTTTCTCTGGGCCCAGGATCCCTGCTATAAATCTCAAGTGGTACAAGATATCTGATGCTAAGTTCTTTAGATTTTTGTTCAGGAGTACTGGAAGAAAACCAGCAATCCACCTCCTACTCACAGTGGCACTCTGCATCATGCTCAGAAGTCTTTCCACATTTCAGTTCGGAAAACAAGAAATTTGTGGCCCAAGCAGAAAAATTTAGCTAAGAAACACCTAACTGTGAGCTACTATTTAAAAAGAGAAACTCTGTAACTCTTTCTCAATACCTTTCCTACCTCTGCCTGTTGTCTTGTGCCTTTTAAATGAGAACACAATTATCTCTGTTGAGATTATGAAAAATACACAGAACAATTTACACTAGATATGCAAAGTTTAGAATAAAAGAAGCCAGAGAAATAGTCAATACGAAAAGACAGAGTTTAGAAAGAAAGCTTTCACTGACATTTTCTGCATCTTTTTAAAGTCTGCCCAGCTGAGAACATTTCAGTATGATGTTGGGAGATTTTTTACTGTATATGTCAAATGTCTCAAACAGGATCTTGAGTATTGGCCTCTACACCATATGCCTCTACAACTACCAACTGCTGGAAGAATCTCTTATTAATAAGCACTAGGCAGACTCACATTTTAAAATCTCCAAGATGCAATACAGGTTAGGGGTGAAGTTCTCCCACAAAGATAAGAAATACTGAACAAGTTTCCTAAGAAAACTCTTACATACTTTTTAGTTCATTTATTGCACTGGAAGACTAGGGGAAAAAATGGGTTAAGCTTAGATATATGTACTGTTTATCCTAATATCAGCATACTCAGTAGACTTCTTAGGCAAGCTGCTGAAAATAGCTTGGTAAAAAGAAGTAGGTGACCTAAGTGTGAATTTTGCTATTTTAACAATAGCAGATATTTATATTGTATACTATTTACCACTTTCATTCTGAAATAAGACTTTGAAACTACACTAAATTGAAATAGCATTTCTGAGGAATGATAAATTGCAGATGAAAATGACAGTGTTAAATGGAGAGGGGAGCATTCAATATATTCTTGATGATAGCTGGAAATGTCAGAATAAAAGAAAAATAAAATATTCAAAACATATATACACATACACCTTTGCATATGGTATCTTTTTACTATTCATGGTGAATCATACTGAATTTTTTTACACTTAATCAAGCTTCTGTGTGTAGTCAAGTTGGACAGCTTGCTCTCTAGTAGCGTAGTGACACAGGTTGCATGAACAGAAATTAAAGATATATCAGACAAAAATTAACATCTTCAAATAACACTGCATGATTTTGAAGGATGGGTGTGTGTGTTTGCAACGCCATCCAGAGGGACCTTGACAGGCTAGAGAGGCAAAAACTCATGAACTTCAACAAGGCCAAGTGCAAGGTCTTGCACATGAGTCGAGGCAATCCCAAACACAAATACAGGCTGGGTGGAGAATGGATTGAGAGAAGCCCTGAGGAGGACTTGGGAGTGCTGGGTGGTGAGAAGCTCACTATGAGCCATCAATGTGCACTTGCAGCCCAGAAAGCCAACTGTGTCCTGGGCTGTATCACCAGCAGCGTAACCAGCAGGTCGAGGGAGGGGATTCTCCCCCTCTATTCCAGTCTTGGGAGACCCTCCCTGCAGTGTTCCGTCCAGCTCTGGGGTCTTTAGCACAGGAAGGACATGGACCTGTTGGAGCAAGTCCAGAAGAGGTCACAAAGATGGTCTGAGGGCTGGAGCACCTCCCATGCAAGGATAGGCTGAGAAAGTTGGGGTTGTCCAGCCTGGAGAAGAGAAAGCTCCAGGGAGACCTTACAGCAACTTCCAGTGCTGAAAGGGGGCTACAGGAGAGATGGGGAGGGACTCTTGATAAGGGGGTGTAGGGATAGGAAGAGGGTTAATGGTTTTAAGCTGAAAGAGATTTAGATGAGATATTAGGAAGAAATTTTTTCCTGTGAGGGTGGTGAGGCAGTGGCCCAGGTTGGCCAGAGAAGCTGTGGATGCCCATCCCTGGAGGGGTTCAAGGCTGGGCTGGGTGAGGCTTTGAGCAACCTGGGCTAGTGGGAGGTGTCCCTGCCCATGGCAGGGGGTGGAACTACATGATCTCTAAGGTCCCTTCCAACCCAAACCATTCTGTGATTCTGTTTATGGATTTGTTTTCTTTTTTTTTACTTTTTTTGGGAATAAATAGGCAAATATTGGGTGAGCAAATATAAATAACATACTCTGACTTGTAAACAAGCATCAATGTCCCAGATTCTAAACATATTTAATGTTGTCTACAGCACACCTGTATATAAATATATAAATGGATAAGATTATCACTTTTTTTCTATATCAAATTCTGATAGAAAATTCATGTTTTGTTTCAAGATGCAGTGTTTCTAGAAATTAATGGGTTTTCTTTTGGTTATATGGAAATATACTCCAAAGCGTCAGGACATGAGGCAGCATTAACCCGGTACAGAACTAACAAATACATTCTGTGCACTGGATGCTTTGATGGTCTTGGTGAGCTACATGCAGTGTTCACTCCTACTTCATAAACCCTTTTATAACTTCTGGAGAGAAATGACATTGAATTAAAACTCCATGAAAAATGTATCACTGGTGGCAATGACAGACAAATATTTCTGTCGCCTTCTATAAGCACACTAAATATAATAAATTAAATATTCCAGAACTGCTACTTATTTACAAACAAATAAGGAGATAATTTTAAAATAACAGACAGTAATCTACTGTTTTCTATTCTAAAAATCATTACAAAAAGTGAAGGAGAGAAAGTGAAGGTCATGTTTTGTATTGCAGCTAACAAGAAAGAAACAGTTCTTTTACTACAAATGGAAAGCATTTAAAAACAAGTAGTATAGATACCAAAACTATTTCCGTACATTCCTAGAAAAGCTTTTGACTGTTATAAACAAAGAAGGTTCCTGATGACTTTGAAACAGTGGTTAATACCAGGCACAGCAGAAAAACTTATTTCCCAAAAAGAAGAATTTTTTCAAGGCACAGAGGCCATTGTTCTAATACAGAATACTGAATGACAACACACCTGTTACAAAAACATCCTCCTAAATCTGGTTTGGTTTTCAGTTCACATACAGTACTCTACTATGCAAAACACATAGGAATAATGCAAGAACCATCTCTAACTACAGAAGATCATTTGATTTGCACATAGGAGAATGTCAGGTTTTGCACAAGGCCATATCAAGGTTGTATTGCAAGAATGTATCTGTTCTGTCTTTCAGAATGAGAAAGAAGGTATTTTTAGCTTAAGCAACTTGGCTTTAACTTTTTTCCCCCCAGCCAGTTCAATCCTATGCAGAGCTATTCATGTTCAAAAATAACTATTCCATATTCTGGGAAGCTATTTTCAGGATGCATTGTTTTGCTATGTGACTCTACTGATGATATGTAGGGAGTGTATCAGAGAAAACGGGAATCGGGGGCTAGAGGGATGGTGGAAGAGGGATGTTAGTGTTTCACACTAAATCTGCCATGATTCCTCACATCCATCTTCCTGGCATACAATAAAGTTGAGTCCACACTTTCTCTTAGCCACATGAAATATTGCTGCCTCTGCTATTCCTTACCATACCCTCCAAGACCTTCTACTACAACTGTTCATATAAGTGCTCCTGAGCCTGGGTTTTGTCCAAGTGACACAGGATAAAGAAATACACCCATGAGAATTGTTTATGTGTACCCAGGTCAGGTCTGGGATGCATCACTCACATGCAGAGCTGAGGGAGGGCTCTTTAACAAGCAGCTGTGACCAGCAGTGTCCTCCTCACTCTGCTGCAATCAAGCTACCCCCCTGGCCTCAGCCTTTTGCTGGTACTGTTTCTAAACCAGTGCTTGGCAGAAGGATGCAATAAGGATCAATCATGTCATCACTCATACAAACAGGACAATGCCAATGTCACATTCACATGGACACAGGGTTTCTCTCTGTTTCCAAAAGCCAATATGCTGTGCCAAGATATTTAGAAACCTAAGCCTGTTAATTGGGATAAGTAAGGATATTTTTGCTCACTGGCCTAGTACTGACAGTAATGGAGTTATGATCCCCTCTGTCATTGTAGGGGACTCAGCTTATCCTTACTGACTCTTCTGAAGCCTTTTGCCACGTACTTTGAGAAGGGATTAGTTTTGTTTTCCCCATGAGCAGTTTCAAAATACTATTGGAATGTGTTTCTGGAAGACTGAAAGATGAGTTATTGGTGATTTCTCATCAGTGTCTGCTACCTGGAAGTTCAGTTCAAGGTGCTGTTTTGATTTGCAACAGAAATGTCAGACAGGGCATTATTTTCACCTCTCATGATCCTTAGAAATAAGAATTAAGCACTCTAACCTAGTGCAATATTTACAGCAATCTGAAACTTCTGAGAAACATGCGAGATCTCTTCAGCTTGAGGTAAATCCACAAAACCTATCTGGGTTCCCAAGACAGCAAAATAATACTGAAGAGATATAAAAAGATTCTGCTGTATACAAAAACACATTAAATATTATCTCTGTTCTCTACAACCCCCCCCATATTACTCATTATTTTTAAGTATTCTTAGTATAATTCAATTACTAAGAGTGTAGTGCTGTAAATAATAATAATAATAATAATAATAATAAAATTTAAATATAGATATTACAAAATATGTTTTCCCTGAAATGAATCAGCAACAAGAAGAGCAATTGAAACTTTTCCAAACATCATTTTGTATTACAACCTATAGTAACAGTATCATTCAATATTTCAACCCAAGTGTTAGTACAGCATGTGTCTGCAGCTAGCACTGTGATACAGCAAGCCTTGGAATTGAGAAGCATGCACAAGCTTAGGCCAGAAACCAAACATCACGGTATCAAATTGAAATAGTTAAGTGGACAAAATGGTTGGCATAAACCACTCAAATTAAAGGTTAAAAAGATTCTACTGAGGCTGCTAGCACTGTCATTGCAGGTAGTCTATTTGTGATATTTAATGATCGTAAACGGACCAGCTCTTTTATCAATGCTCACCCTTAACGTAAAAAAAAAACAGACCTCACTGCTTAGCACAATTAAAGCAATTTGTTCACTACCGTTCCTCTGATTCTACTTCAAAAAGCATCCTGATCTTTTTCTGTTGAAGTTCAAATATTGACTGAATCTAATCTAAACTGTGACATCTCATAAGGTTGTAAAGCAGAACATGGGGGATACTTACACTGTAGACATCATTAAAAAGATGGCAACATTCATAGTCATTAGCTTGTTATTTGTCTGAGCATACAAAAAACTTGCTTACAACACATAAAGACATCCTTGTCTTCCATAATGTATTCCCAGTCTGGGATACAGCAGAGGAGCCTGCTAAGACCTAGAAATGCTAGGATTAAGAAGAGAGCCAATGTAACCTAAATTCATTTATACAAAAAAAAAAAAACAAAACACTAACATACCAAAAGGTATGAGTACAGGCCTTTGCCAGGAAGAAGCCACCTACTCACAATATTTGCAAAGTAATAAAGTATAATCAATCAAAACTGATGGTTAGTTTGTCACCACTTTGATGCATTGGTCTGTCTTTTCGTTATCCAGGCCATGAGTATCAGGTGGTTCCCCGGTCCTCCAAGTTTCCCACAGCTATGGCCAAAGTCAGCCCAAATTCTGCTGTTACAAAATACTTTGCAGTGGATATTGTCATGGATTTTAGCATACTGTGGAAGGGACAGTAGGCTATTTAGACAGAGTTTTAACTTGTTCCTCTTGGCCATTTGTTCCTGGAGCATCCTCATTCTAGAAGAGGCAGAAATCCTCTATTTTCTCCTGACAAAACTAATGAGGTTTTGGTGCTCTATCTCTTGCTACCAGTGATTCCAGAGTAACATTTTTTGTGAATGTTTCAGAACATTGTACTTAAATATTCACTCATATTTGCTTTGAAACTGTAGATATTCTTTCACCTAATTAATGCAGCGTACAATACACAGGGGAAATTAAACTTCTGGGACTTTTCTATTGCCAGCTTTAAAAATATAAACTCTAATTGTACCACTCTTTGTAGTAAGTTTTTAGTATGTCATACCAGAGTGTTAAATGAGTTGGATTAAGAACTGATTTCCAAGAGAATAATTCTACTGGTCTGTTTTAAAATGTACAGTTCTCATCACACAGCAGGTAAAGAAAAAGCTCTTACATTCTTGCAGTTGTTTCACTTTCCAGCTATTATCTCATGCCTTGTGTCTCAATTTGAACAGTTGAGGAATTACCCATTTCTTCTCATCTACAGTGCCTGGTTACAGCACAGTACTTTTGTAGTCACTGGTTAAAGGGGTCACATTAGATACATAAGCCACCTCTTTTAGTGAGTGAACTTTATTGTCCCAAGCATCCAGCACTGCTAGGAGAATCATTCTACGGAAAGAAACAGTATTCTGCATGCTTTTCAAAATGCTGTAGAGGCAAAGTAGTATTTGTTTAAAAAAACCAAATGAAACTACTTCAGCAAGTCATGTCAGTTCTCCTTGTGCTCCTTGGCATTCTTAGTACTTCTGCTTTAAATTGCCCTCACTTCCCTTCATACTTGGGGTTTGCATTTGTGCAGTTGTTTGTCCCAAAATTACTTTCGCTAAGAAGTTGTTTGCTCTTACGTAAGTACCTCCCCAAATTCTCACAGGCCCCTCTGCATCCCTCTGTTTTACTTTCCTGCCTCAGTGCACTCTCGTTTCTCCTAGATTGTGGTCTGTTAGAGAAGTACTTGCAAGTCTTCCCGTGCTGCACTAGTTCAGTATTTCCTGTTATATGATTCTCTGAATAATTATTCTGGAATTTTCTAGTAGAAAAGTACACACTCCTCAGGTTTCTCACAGCAAAAATAAGAATAATCCACCCACAGGAGCAGTTGAATGAGATACAGGACATCAGTACTATTAAAATGTTATCAATTATGTATACAACAGAAGAAAGGAAAAATAGACATTTAACATCTGATTACTGTTTTCTTTACTTTGAGTACAGCTGGCTGCAAAATCCCTTGCTATGCTTCAATTTATCACAGAATCATAGAATCACAGAATCATTAAGGTTGGAAAAGACCTCAAGGATCAAGTCCAACCATCAACCCACACCACCTAAATCACTAAACCATGTCCCTAAGCACCACATCTACACGTTTCTTGAACATCTCCAGGAATGGTGACTCCACCACTTCCCTGGGCAGCCTNCTGAACACAGGATTCAAGGTGTGGCCTCACCAGTGCCGAGTACAGGGGCACAATCACTTCCCTAGTCCTGCTGGCTGCACTATTGCTGATGCAGGCCAGGATGCCGTTGGCCTTCTTGGCCAGCTGGGCACCCTGCTTCAGAAAGAAAATCTTTTAGAATTTAAAACAAGTTTGCTCTGGTAGGCTATTGGATCTTAAATTTGAATTTAAATATGTCTATTTAAACATACATGAACCAGCATAAAAGGAAGCTCATGTCCGAGTTTCATTAGTACTTCACTTCCAAAAGGTAAAGCTGTAACACCAATTAAGAAGCCTTCTGAGGTAGAGAGTGTCAAGTATTGTTATTTTTGCACAGCCACATTCATCAGCTGTTTACAAATAGGACATACTTCCAGAAAAACAAATTGTGGGAATGACTAATTTATCAACTTGCATTCAAAGCTGCTGGCCTGAGGCTGTAACTTAGCATTTAATTAAACAAGCATACAAAACCATTAATTAGCTGATCACATCTCACTGGACAGGCTTCCTGGGACAGCCCTCTCAGTGCTTTCTGTCCCAGGGCCACAAACTGCTGCAGTCAAAACCACAAGCAAGTTTACTAGCTCAAAGCTGTAATCTTACAGAAATCTCTCCAGTTACAAAGTCATTGCCATTGGCTTTTCCTGACCTTCAGAAGGCATTTAGCCACTCCTGGATCACTCAGTTGCTTAATTTGCCAGTCTGAAACCAAACTGACGGTACTACATGGACAATTAGGACAAAAATGGCATCCAAAAATGGCCTAGCCAGATGTAAACACAGAAATCCCTCAAAAACACATCAGCAATATGCAGGAATTAAAAAAACAAAACACCTGATGGTCCTAAATTGTGGTGACATGCACAGAGTTGGTGATCCAACCCTGGCTGTCAAAGGATATCTGGTCCCTCTTTTTCTTAGGATTCTGAATCTAGCCGCAAGGATTGACACATTTTCTGATCTTCTAATAGCCCCAAAGTAGAGCAGTACCCTCTGTGTTCTCGCCAACAGTGAGAGAAGTTGAAAACTCTTAAATTCCAAATGTTTGGATAAGTTTAACTACATTTTTATGGTCTTTTTGTTGTCCGTTACATTTCACATGCTTTTTACACACCATAAATTCACTCAGCATTAACACTAGTGAAATCTAGTCTTGTTTTCATAATCTTTGACAGTCTTACCATGATTTGCTAAAGTATACCCTCTGAATCCTCACACAAGGGACTCCTGCTAATGATGAACCTCTCTCCCTCCATGTTAACAGGGACGAGCACTACTGTTCCATTGACAAACTGTCAGTGTTTCTGACTTTATTTGCTACACCAGTCACACAACCCCAAATCTGAGTCCTGTAACTTGACAGTCTAAGCCCTCTCAGTTGACAAGTAATGCCTCTTGTATTTAATGTGTTGTTTCAACAGAAGATAATGTACGGTTCAGAGGGATACATATATCTTCCTCAAATAAGACAAAATAGCCTAGAGATTTTCATGTACTTATATACACTATACATTGCTTTTCATAGAACTAGTAATCCAAACAGAACATTTTGATCTATTTATTGGTCTCAGGCTTTTGGCTCTTCAGTGGACAGTAAAGGTTTGGCAGGACAAAGGAAAACCTCAGACCTCCACGACTTTCCTAGTCACGTAAGACAGACCAGTGAGCATCATTTTTAAATGAACAAACACCAAGAATAAATCAATTTTGGAACAATAATTTAATTCATTGTACATAAAAAAAAAAGAGAGAAACAAATATGTTTAAAAATATATGGACAAATAAGCACATAAGCAGTGATTAGCAACATGAGCATCAGACTATAATTTCTTAAACTGGACATAAAACAAGATTATTTGAAAGTCAAGCAAAACATATTAAAAAGTCATAACCAAAAGCCTAAGTAACTTGAAACTTGATTTGTGCACAACACTGAGTAGTCTGTGTGACATTTCAAGCACTGAAAGGAACACAATTCTCTTTAGACTGGGTGGCTACTGTAAATTCAAATAACTATTTGATCTAGAATTTATAACAATGACTAGCTGAGTAAATTCTTTTGCCTTAGCCTCATGTCTTCCAACACATTTAATGGGTTCTTGTCATTTGAGTCTCGGTGATGTAGCTTCCCTGCATGACAGAACAGAGGAGGAGCCCAAAGAACAGAATTTGCCTTTATGTGTTTAATACCTGAGGTATTCCAAAGCACTTCTGAAAATAATGAATTAGACGCCAGTGCTGCAGTGACCGTAGGTAACTATAAAAGTGATTATATGTCCAGCAGGAGTTCTCAGACACTATAACAGTATAAACAAATAGAACAAAACATTACTTAGTATTTCTGGCATTTAAGCCAGATGACATCTAGTCATCACGTTGTATTTTTGACAAATCTCTCTCAATTGCATTGTCTATAATGTTATTTCAGCTATTTTTCTCTCCCTATTTGCATTGTCCTGTCATGTATATGCATTTACCCTCATGTGAGCGTTAGTCATCTTGGCTGTCCCTCATTACTGCTCCCCAAGACACAAATCATCCATTATTTCTCTAGTTTTCATCAGATTCCATCCATTATTTCTGACTAAATCTGCCCCTGGTGTTTTCCTTGGTGCGTCACACTAGATGGTTTTCCATTTGCTCTCTAAATGACCTTGCTGTTTGGAAGCACTTTACAAATCTAGTTATCGATGTTACCTGTTCCCTCAGATTTGATCAATACAGCCTGGTAGGGCACAGAGTGTGAACCTTTTCATTTCTAGCTTATTAATCAACACTCAGGATAGTCTACTCTTCTTATACAATGATTCTTGCTACTTTCAAAGACATTGCTCTTCAGATTATCATCTTTGACTGTGAAGATTTTGGCTCTACTTTCTTCTATAGCTTTTTTCTACATTTCTGCATTTCAGAACTAAATAGCACATTTAAGTTTTCCCTGTCTGTGCAAGCCTACATCACTCCTACCTGATAAAAGCCCATTGTTTTTTTCCCTTGAGTTATGCTACCCTTTAGCTAATGTGCATGACAAAAACTGATCCCAAAATCACTCCTAGCATCTCACAACTGTGTAGCCATACTTGCAAGAAGATCCCTCAGGGCTGAAGTTAATGAAGCCCAAACCCTGTCTGAGCAAAGGGCAGCATGGAAACACACAAATCCTGACTGGCTAGCTGCCCAGCACCTGCATGTATCCCTCAGGTTGCCAACATAATTATCTAGGGTTTCTGTAGACAGTAAGCATTTTGGAGACATCAGCCTCCTGTCAAATACCAGTGTTATCAGAGAAGGACTGATAGCCAGACAGGAAAACGCACACTCACAAAGCACTGTCACTGAAAAGCCATTTCCTCAGGAAAACAGGCTAAAACCTCTCTTTTGTTTCAGCTTTTTTAATACAAAGGGTTATGGCATTCTTCTGTGATCCTGTTTCACTAATTTGACATTGAAAATCTGCAGTTATCAGGATTTAAATCCATAGGATCTAAGTCACATCAGCACAAGGCCGAAATTTGGTTTTAATTGGTGAAGCGTGCAACAGGACTGACCTCATAACTGGTTTTTTTTCCAGTTTTAATGCTCATGCATAATCTCCTTTCCTCAGATTATCTTCAAGAAGACAGAGTTTCATGACAATGCGCCCTCATAAACTCTGGGATATGAAGATGCCTCAGTGAAGCTAACAAAGCTCCACTGCACTAAATAAGTGTGTGTTTTCATTTGGGTTTTGTTTTGTGGGGTTTTTTTAAATCAACTCCCTACATTTTCTCTTCATTTTTATGGTTAAAGGTTACAGGCCGCTTTCAGTTCCAGAGCAAATAGCTTTAATTGATGGTTTTCTCAAGCATTTTGAGACCATAACATTGTTTACCTTTTATTCAATCTTGCATTATTTCCTGTAGTGTTTGAACCACTCTTAAAAGGATGAATTATCTCCTCTTCCAGTTGTCATGCATTATTTATTCTAATGTCGTATACACTTTGTTGTATTTTCTGTTGTGCCTTGGCCGCAGTAATTCTATTTACCCAGTGGAAGATTGTATCTTTGCATATGCATCTTTTTTGTTTTGTACAAGACAACCACAGGTCCACTAATTCTGCAGCATTGGCAGTTCTTCACCATTCCTTCTAAATCCATTCTTCTGTTCATGCTCACACACCCCTTTGACAGCTCCTAATTTGATATCCTCCCAAGCAGTCCCATAATCCAAGGTCTGGTGTAGTACTCCCCAGTCAGCTGTGGGAAGGGCAAGAGCAGCATTTCACTAGAACCTAACTTAACGACTCCTGGGCCATATAACTAGGCCCCATATTTAAGAGAATAATTATTATAATAACAGCAGCTACCATCACTGGCCTTCTTTAAGGCACTGTCTCAGGCTAAGGACTAACCAGCTGTTAAACTGAGCTACACCAAAAGGAAGAGTCTCATTTCTGTTTAGAGTTATGTGGGGGGTTATGGCATTTCCACATAATAAAACTAATTCACAAAACTAACCATCTTTTTGCAAAGCACCTACACACATAACAGAAAAGCTACTAAGAGCCCAGGTGAAGCACATTGTCATTACTCTATGAGACCATTCTTGCAAAATCTTCACTTCCGTAAAGACTTAAACTTTATTGTTCAATGGCAAAGTAACGGATGGTCTAACATTTGCAGCATGAGGATGCATTAGCTAGGTCTTTTACATGTTTCCTGATTTTATTAAGTTTTATTACCAGATCATGATAAAGTGGTGATCTACAGTAAGTAATGAAATTAAAAGAAAATAATGTTTAAACAACATTAAAAAGGAGAGTCATTCTTAACTGCAGAAAGTGGGAAGCTGCAAGCAAAACTCCCATTAACAGTAAATATAGTAGATTAACAAAAAATCCCTACATATATGATAAATCTCACCAGTGAGACTAAGTGAGATTTCCTTGCATTAAGGAGGACCTTAAGAATTCAAGTTACTTTGTTCTGCTTACTGTCCTGGCCTTTCCTGCTGTTGCTCACTTTTATGATTTTCAAGCCACTACCAAAAACCCTATTTTAAATTTCACATGTGGCACATATATAAACCTGTGTATACCATGAATTGCAGTGTAGAGCTTATTAGCTGAGAGAAGGAATATTTCGGAACACGTCCTTTGCCAAATCATTAACATGACTGCTTCATAAAGCTGACTGGTGAGTAATTTTAGAAGCTGAACAGGAGTTCCTCAACTAAAGAAATCTTGTGGTGCACAGAACATTCACTGTTTTAAATTGTATTATGTTCAGATAAAAGAAAAATTAAGGTGACCTCTTGAAAGAATATTACTTAGCTGCTTCAGGCCTCTTAAGAAGTTGGAGGCTTTTTCTTTTGAATCTATAACTCTAATTATTGCAATGTTTGCAGCACACTAAACTTCACTGAAATGGCCAATCCTGCTCTCTAACAATCACTATTTACCATTGGCATTTTCTTTTCCTGGGACACCTGCAGTGTCATGTGCATCTTTTTAATTTCCTCCACCATAGCTACAAACTAAAACGTAGGGATGGTATTTTTACAAGTCTGAATGGCACCAGAGTCCCTCCAGTAGGCAATACTGAAATCCATTAACCAGAAAAAGAGCCTAGCAGGCAAAAAAGAAAGAGGAAACCACCAGGTCTGGGTGGGGAATGAAAGGCAGACTTTCAGGTGAGGATGACGCTCGCAGAGGCAGGCTTCATTACTGAGGGTCTGCTCACAGCCAGGCAGAGAATCAGCAGCTTGACCTCACATAAATATTTATTCATTTGAAGACAATGTATTCCTTGTTTTACTTCCTGCTTTGAAATTATCTCAGTTTTGACAACACAGGAAAGAAGAAAAATCCTGGCTATCTAAATGCCTCATCCTAATGAGTTCCCCAATTCCTTCATATGCTTTAGTCACTCAGGTGCTTTTGAAAACATCTTTTAACAGCAGACTGAAACAATGTTTTTCCAGCATGCCTCTGCTTTTCTTTATTTTAATGTACAGCCATACTTGGCGCATATATTCAGCTTCACTATTCATAAAGAGTGAAACTCACCTCTGCCAGAAACCAGAACAACTACACAAATTAAATTCCAGTTGTAAGTGAAGTTCTGCTGAGCCTTTGGCTCCATGCTCTCCTTCAGAAGACCAGCAACTTTCACACTAAATGAATTTCCCAATAAAACCCTGATCAGCAGACAATCATTTCAGATCTGACTCCTGACAAGGATTTTTACTGACTACAGAAAATGACAAATAGTCCCTAAGTGTTATAACAAGCCATCTGTCACTGTACACAGTTTCAGACAATTAGTTATCATGTAACATTTACTCTAATTTTCAACATTTTATTCCTACAGAAATATTCTGACAGTTCTCCTTACATTTTATTCATGAGTGAACAAGGTTAATATTTTCTGAAGCCAAAAACTAACTTCACTGTTTAATTTTCCATGTATTCATTGACACATGTCTTTCAGTCTAATACCTAGGGTTTGTGTAACACTTGGAGCCGAAAATCCCTAATTAGCTGGAATGGTCCTAAGGCTTCAGAATGAATGATGTGAGAATGAGTTTTGTTTTGTTTTCAAACCACTTTTTAAAAATTCAAAGGACGGATTCAATTAAAATGCAGAGTCTTTTCCAAAATTCCTCATAGTCCTTATTGCCAACCTACCCCATGCATACCAATTCTTGAAAAATTAATTCCCCTTCCCTAGCAACATTTTAGGGAAAAATATTTTGTGAATTAATTAGTAAGGGTAGCACACATAATAGGCAAATTTCTGGAAAATAGTTTTAATTTTTATTAGATACTGTACAAACCTAAATTCTCAGATTCTTCTCTGAGTTGTAGTAAATTTCCTCAAGAAAACTGATGTATAAGAACCAGTCTTACGTAAGCCGAACAAGACTGAGGAGTGCACTCAGCACTACAGCCCTGAGTAACGGAAACAAGACAATTTCCTCTCCCAGTATAAAGAATCGAGTCCATGTGCCACCATGCCAGTCCTCCACTACCGCACATACATTATCACTCCAACAGGAAAACTTGCACAAGAACTGATCTTCCCCACTTCTCCTCCAAATGTCTTTCGGACTTAAGGATCCTCCACATAGCATGCTACTGTGGTGAGGAAACCCTGCCCTTACCTGCAGAGAGCAACTCCACTGGTTCCAGATCGCCTCTTCAAAAACACAGCTGCCTTCCAGCGTCTGCACCTCCAAAGAGTGGGCATCGGAAATATGAGTAAACCTGTCTCTATGCATCTCCTCAGTGCTTAAAACCGAAAGAAAACTGAACAAGCTCTTTCATGTTATGTCACGAAGACACTTGCTGCTTTGATTTTCAAAGGCTTCTCTTCTTTCACTTCATTTCTAATCTTGTAATGTGGAACTTTCATGTTTTGTGGTCATGAATTCCTTGTCAGGGTATTGGTTACAGTTCCCTTTCATCCTCAATGCCGAATAGTTGTTCCCACACCCTGAAAAATTTACACTACCTGTAATGTTTGTGAATCAGAGTTTTTTTAACATGAACACAGATACAACAGCAATCTTACCTGCACTTATTACACATTTTAAAGAAAGTTCTCTATCTCTTCTGAAAAGTTTTTGGTGCATTGAAATGAAGAAGTTCTCTAGAGGAAACTGACTGAATAGTATTATGTTATTGCAGGAAAAATTACATGTACTTTCCCTATTTCAGCAAGTGAAGGTGAGGTGAGAGAATACAAATCTAGGAAACCTTATCCCTTAAAAGCACCATCATTTATCTGAGCTCAGAAAAACATTCTCAGACCTGTTCTAACTCCTTAAGATGAGAGCTAAGATTGTAAAGGAGTAATAGATGAAACATAGGGAGACTACAGAGGCCCAGAACCCAGGGGATTATAGTAATGATTCAAGATTACAGAGAGCTTTGCACCCAGGTCTCTCCAACCTAAACAGCCTTTTCTGAGAGGTGATCTAGAACATCTGTCAGAGGAAGCTCTGTATTTCTTGAGATATACCAGTGAAGAAAAAGACAACTTCAGTGAATTATGTACAAGAATTTAGATAGATTTAAGTACATGGGCCAGTTTGGCTCGCTAAACCTTTCTGAACTGCAAATAAAGGACTTTCTCTTTCCTGTCCCAAGCAAACCAAGATGTCAAACAACTGCTCTTACTGCAGCAGAATGAAGTACAGGGCTTCAGGAATGATTTTTTGTTTTAAGACAGACCTCTCACACCCATCCTTACCATGTTGAGTTAACATTCTTACATGTTACCATGTTACCCATCCTCACCACAATGATGACTGTGTTCATTTTGTCTTCTCTAAACTATGCTCAAACAGTTCCAACTTACCAATACAGGAAATAGAGATAAGAAATAATATCACAGTTCCAGATGAATGCAACTCTAAATGACAACAGAGGACATTAGTGGCACCGTACCCCACACTGTGCTACGCAAGGCAGTACAGCCCACCCCTGCTCAGCACCCCTCACCTGCTCCATGTCCCCAGCCTGGGACGGGACCACTGTGGAGACCAGACATGGCCCAGATGCATATCACACCCATGGTCTCCACTGTCCATCACCTCCAACAAAACTCCCAGCCCCAGTGAGGGGACCTGGTGTGAGGCAAGTGCTCCCGTAAGCTGGGATGGCCAGACAGATGAAATGTCTGCAGCGCACTGATATTCCCCAGGAATCAGTTCTGCCCCTCACCTAAACCTGCTGTTTCTCAATATATCACAAAAATCTTAATGCTGAACCAAAAGCTGTGAAGTTTGCTTAGTTCCGACAGTCAACCAACATTTTAACTTTCTTATTTCAAAAGGACAAAAAGGCAACAAGAAAACTGTACTATGACAGAAGCACAGCCAAAACAGCGAAATATTTAGAGCCACAAGAGAAGATTGTCTCACACTATTTGAAGAGCAGCACTATGACTTGTGATGATTACTTCTTCACAGTTCAGAAATAAGTTCTTCCCATTTGTTAGGATTATCTGACAAATCAAACTCAACTTGTGCTAGTTCTCAAACAGGCAAAGGCACAAACCAGAAACTTACGTATTTTATGACCTTACAATTACCTCTACCAACTCTGCCACATCCCAAAGACTTTTTTTTTTTGTAGTTTTTACAAGTAGGCAAATTCAACTTGAAGTTTTTTAAAAAGACATCTATAGTCTTGATTTAGGTGCTTCCAGCACTAGAAAATCTGTAGCACTCCAATATAACTGCTATACAAGCTAGTAAGTTTTAATTTGCACCTTTTTCCTGTTTTTAATTAGGCCACTTCAATTGTAAGTTATCATTTTACTTTTTTGTCCAGCTCAGTGTTACACCATTAGGCTGCTGACTGTTTTCTCCTTTTTTTCAAATCATAATTTGAAAAAGAAGACTAAGCAAGTGAAAAAGCTAATGGACAATTCCTGCTTCAAGGCACATTTCTATAGGCTGTATTTCATAAGTAAAGCTGTTCTGTAGCCCTGTTGAATTTTCCTACATCTTTTTTTAAAATGTGACAACCAGAACAAGGCATGAAATAAGGCTTTTCTTCATAGAAAATTCAGCAGAGTAAAGCTGAATTAAATAAAAATGTGAATATGAAGGATACTGCATCTCATTGTAATCTCTCAAATGAAGAAGGGGTTGTCGCTCACTTTAAGTTAATCTCAGAGCTTCTTAATTCATATCAGCTTTGCTGACTGTTTCCCACGGAAACAAACTCTGTTACAAGTCACACAATGCCACCTATGTCAGCTGCATCCACAAAATATTTATGCCTTAAAAAAAAGGCACAATTTGTGTCTTGTTTGTATTCAGCAGCACTATTATCACCATCATGTGTCAAAAAGAGGCACTGGGCTTGAGAGGAAGATGAGTCATATTTGTTAGGCAGTATAAAGGCAGAGCTTCATCAGTACCCCCAGCTTGCAAGCATAATCAATCACCAAAGATAAGAGACAGGAAGAACAGCAGCAGGACTTCAATCCACTTCCTCTCAGTGCCAACATGATAAATCAAGGATGTTGCAACAAGATGGGGAAATGGGGAAAGAGAGTCTGTCACATCTGAGTAGAAGTTTCAAAAAACTTTTAGATTAAATTGATACAGTGCATGCATAGCAATAAAGCTGGAAAAAAAATAGGATGTTCTGATACTCTATATTAATTCAGACTTTGTTCTGCCTATTCCCTGTTCGGTTAACCAACAGAAAGGTTAACTACAGGCACTACAATACAGGTTAAAACTACTGTTTATTAACATACAATGCACATCACTTGCTCTTCTAAGGCTGGTCCAGTAATAGTTTTGGAATTGTTAAAATTTCAGTTGGAGACAAAAAGCCTGCAATTTCCCAAACGGAAGGCAGAAACAGCAAGGAAGGTACACAGGGAAGCATGAACAAGACAACAGAGACCATTTAGGAAACACATGTAAATCCTCAATATAATCACATATTCTCCTCTTGATCAAAATCATCTCTCCTCTTTTCTTCCTTCCTTCTCTGCAGCTTTTTGTGTAGTCATGGTAAAATTGTATGAGAGAAGCTCTCACCTTTTCATGCTGCAAGAGAATTCCACATTTGTAAGGATTTGGGGGGAACTGCTGAGGAAAAAAAAGAAAAATTATTGTGAATGAAGGACACCTTCAGGAACCAGAAAGGCTGGAACTACAATAAACAGAAACACTTTGAGAGAACATCAGGCTTGGGCTGCAGTCACTGCTGCTCCAGCATGTACTGTAGAGAACAGACCATGTTTCAAGACCTACTCTCAAATGGGTTGGCCTTTGGTGGGCCACACAGCAACTGGCAAGTGCCCATCTTGTTGGACCATGGCACTTCCAGAAAGACTTCAGGAAATCACTACTTTATGTAAGCTTCTTTACTGAACAAACATATTTAAAAGAAGTTATGTTCAGTGCAAATTTTTTGCAATGTGACTATAATACCTTGCAACGGAAAGAATAAACAGTGGAAAGAAGGATAATAAGTTACAAAATAAAAAGCCATGACTTGCCAATTTTTTGTTAAAATTGACAAAAAGATAATTTTGCTGCCATATTATGTATAGAATTTCAGCACAACTATATTTATTGGACTGCCATAAGCTGCTAATAACTTTTAAAACTCACTGACCTTCTTTAAAAGCCTTAAGCACTTCATTATATCCGCTTTCTATTGTAATCAAATTTAGCAGCTTATTTGTAACAATGAATATTGAGTTCAGAAAAATCACAGTTCTTAGAGCAATGAACATAATATATCACTGAAGTAATGGAAGACTGAAAAAACTCCATCCATTTCTTAATATTATTACACTTGAAAAACTCTTCAAGCTGAATGCTGCTTGTGTCAATTTTCTTACCTGCGTATTTTTAAAAACCTGCATACACAGAACACTCTCCCCTCACACACACTGGAAGTTCTTATGGCTTTTGTTCTTACTGTCTTTTCAGGACAGTGTGTTCTTCATTTTTATACAAGAATTAATTTACAAGGGCAAATTTGTAGCTAACATAACAGTGAATCAATTGGCAGATTATCTGACAGCACAAAGTAGGATCTTTCGTTGTATCCAACTGCACTAACAGACCACTCCATCTATCTTGGGTAGTTCGTAATTCCTATCAGCTTCTGAAGCCTCATTAACAAAAGAAAGAACCCTGCACCCAACAAAGGAAAACCCGTGCAACACAGATGAGACTTCAATGAAAAAAAAAGGAAACCCTGTCATAGAATACCAGGTCCCTTTTCACTTCAGATATTTTCAGTAATAAAGCTGAAGTTTTATGGTCAAGAATTTAGATAGTTCTTATCTCTGTGCTTTCTAAATAAATGCTCCTTGAGAGGTGGTTTGTAAATATGAGTATGCTCAACAACATGCTGTTGTGAATGGTCGATTAGCACAGAAGAACTGGGTTCATGCTGTGCCTGCGCTTTATGAGCTTTGAAATACTTTAATGGAGCACAAGTTCCCCAGCCACAAAGCTGCCTGACTCACATCATATTTAAGATGCAGGCAATTTCTCTGCACCATAGGTTTAGTTTAGCAGAACACGCTAAGATTCTATGACTAAGCTTAAGCAAACTGAAAGTTCAGAGTCTTTAGAGAATAGGTACCGTTAATCACTCCACTGTATGAGCGTTTTGCAGATAGTCTTTAAAAAATCCTGCAAAATTATCCTAATATGCAACAGCCTCTTTGTTTTTCCAGAAGTTAAGGAAACTTTGATGACCAAATCACAAATAAATCATACAAACTGTTACGGTTTTGTG
>VZTO01008822.1:49933-62838 GCA_013400615.1 Syrrhaptes paradoxus | reverse complement strand
ATTTATCCCAAAATATTTTTAAAATGGGATGCTTTCTAGAGCCACTGCTTTCCAATAAGCAATGAACTGACATTAAAAGCAAACAAACATTTAAAAAGCCCACATCAATAAACGGATTTTTGCCAGAATGTAAAAGGCAGTAAAGAAGGATGGAAAGAAACTCTTCATCATCTTGGAAAGTAACAAAAAGAAAGGAAGGAAAAGAAGGAGGAGGAATCTCCAAAACTTCTCCGAGTAATGGATTCCAAAGGAGAAGCAAGTAAAACATGTTAATGAATAACCAGATGTTTCTAAAAGCAGGAAATCTCCTCTTCCCTTCAGCCAATTTCAGACTAGACTGAACTCCCCTTCTTGCTCCCAGTTCATTAGTACATGCTGCATATTCAGATGCTTTCTATGTGCCTCCTGCAATGCTTACTAAAACCAAGGAAAGTCTTTGCACTGTTTGGTTTTGGAGCAGTTTCTGAGCATAGTTATGCTGTGGTTAATGCAACACTTCAGTTTGCTCTGAGACATGACACCACATTTTCCATTACAATAAGACTTCCTTTCTTGTGGCCATTTTAATTATATACAGAATAAACTGTTCTTCTAGCTGTTGAGCCAATGTTTCAGAAGATTTAAAACAGAGTCCAGTATGAATTCAGTCAGTTACTGTTCCAAATTCATGTCAGAGATTCAATCAAATGATGACCCTACCATTTTGGTTTTGCTTAACCATTGACTTCAGTGAGCCTGTTAAGTGTTAAGCATATTCTTACATGTTCTCCGATCAGAGTCTCCACTTATAGTGAGACAGCAGTATGAGGAATTAGCATTTCCTCATCTTCTTCTGACGTTCGGCAGACAAGATGGGTCTGTAGTATAACATGTCAGAGAACTACAAAGTCCCTTTGGACAAGCTTCTGTGAGAATTAGATCCTTAGGATCATTTGACAAGTGTTGTTTCTTTTTCTTTTGTTCTTCCTGTTGTCCTCTATGGCAGGTAGAAAATGAGCAATTAAAAGGATCTTATGTCTTCCTGTATTCAATAAAAAGAGATGTGTAAGTGGCTGTCATTGTGTCAACCCATTTCTTCATCACTGCCTTAAAGACAGGCTTTCTCATCTCCCACCCCACCCATTAAAGGGGCAGAAACTAATTTCCTCTACAATTTTTTTGGACGGGCCTAAGCGGCTTAAAAAGCAGTCCTGAGAATGTGCTCAGAAAAAAGTTCCACAGTTTCTTCTGGGAAAGGATTTCAAACAAATTAGAGCTCATTGAGCATTATTACAGCTTGTTGCCTATGGTATTTCCTCCCCCCAGGGTAAAGGAAATAATCTTGATTAATGACACCCAAAAAAATCATTTCTCTCTTTAATTCACTAATTGGTTAATCTTTTATGACATCAAAGAAGGCTGCAGCATTTGCAGAAAATGGTCAATGCAAAAGCCAGATTTCCTCAGCATTTTCCATGTGTGCTTTGTTTCCTGATGGAATTTCTAACTGAAAAGGAATGAAAAATTGAAATCTCCAGTTTACATGAGGAATGGCAGTTTTGAGCTCCCTATCAGACACCTCATTTTCTCTACATTAGTCACAATCAGACAGACAAGGCTCTGTCTTGTTGAGCTACATTTAGCAGTCTGTCTGAACTGCAAATTTAGATGACATCTAAATTACACAGGCACAGCCAGTAGGTTACACTAATGCAAACTAGGAGAAAAAGAATCAAGACTATTGATTTTTTTGGTCCTTTCTCTGTCATATTCCCTTAAAGGCATTTACCAAGGCTTTTAAGATCTTCAGCATTTTCACAAAGGAACAAATTACGTGCAAATAAGAGCACCTCAATCTATTCTTCCCTGCTTAGCTTGTTCCTTCTGTACAGTCATGATGTGTTTTTTACACTGTTTCTGCAGTTTACTTGATCCACTTTCATGCACCATGTGGTCAATATGTAAGTTGAAGAGTAACTGTGGAAAAGCGCATCTCTTGCACCTGCCTATGATAATCAAAAGCTTGTTTGTTAATTCCCTGCAATCCAAACACATCACACATCTCTCTGCTCTTTCTTGCAGCTGCTTCAGCAATTTGATGTCATATTCTGCAGAAAGCTCTTCTGATCACATTTCCATTTTCAGACAAATTGATTTTTGCAATGAATATTTACAGGGGTTCACAACAATCTCGCTAATGTGAAAAGCAAAGACCATGTATTCTAGTGACAAAGAGAGATAATTTCCAAAGTACCGAACCTTCACAACTTTGTCAAAGCCTGACATCCCTGTCCCTTCTGACTCACGCTAACACAACTCCGCTGAAGCCACAAGTAGCTCTACTGAACTCATTAGGGAGATAATCACTGAATTTCTAAACTCCACTGAAGGCACCAATGTGTATATTATTTTTTTCCTACAAGTCTCTTCAGTGGAGCTACTGCCAATACCCAGCCCAACATTATGCTACTGAAAAAGTAACTATCAGAAAAGACTCTCCCTGGGGCAGTCTGTCATTTCAGGTACAACACCTTGCACAACAGGCCAAAGATTCATGTTTCTAGATACTATGGCAAGTAATAAAAATAATAACAGCTTCAGAGACTTTACATGCTTCCTTTTTTGAACCAGCTACCCACCAAGAGAATTAGGAAGAGCTTTTTCTAGCTGATCTCACTAAGCAGCTGTATAAGCTTTTTTAGGCATAGTTAGCAAACTACAAACTCATTAACCACTACATATGGTACTGTCACTTTCCATGAAATCTGAAACTCACATACTTTTCTTTTAGACTCTGCACATGCTTCCTGTCGGAGTCTAACGTATGTGCCATCAGGCAGTAATATGCCCCTTATGTGTTACCATTTGTGTTTGTTTGATTTTATTTTCATAGGCTCCTAGGCTTCTGACATTTCAGCCTTCATGTCCTGCTTTTTCTCCTGTACCCACAAAACCAAATTGATTCATTTTCCCCCTACCCCTTTGTTTTTTAACATGTCCACTAGAACTCCATTGTCCATTTTCTGACCCCTCTCACATGCTACTAATTCAGAGAGAAACTGAGGTTCATGCTGGCTTTTGGTGGTTCTTTTTCCTTCTGCCTGTTGCAGAGTTTGGAGTAAGAGAGTTTCTCACAGACAGGTAAAGTTGTCCAAATGCTTCTTAGTCCTTTTTTTCTCTCCAGGAAGGCAAATTTCTTTGCAAAGTACTAAGAAAGGTCTCATTTATCATTCCAAGCCAGGTTAGCACATTTTTCTCCCTGCCTTGTAAAACACAGGGACACTTCCACTCTTCAGACTTACATTTTCACTAGCATTGATTTCTTTTTTCTGACCTTTCTCTACTATAATTTTCTTCTGTCCTATCCCTTTGCTGACCCTGATGGAACAAAATTGAAGCAAAGCCTCAAAATTCCTTGATGTTTATATCTCTTCCTCCTATCTTTTGTGTCTAGCTCTGACAATTATTTAGCAGTTTCCATTCCCATTGATATTTTTCCTTCTAGAGCTCATTCAAATCACAGAAATAGCCTGTTTAATATATGTGCCAATTGTGCTGGTTTCCTAGGTTCCTTTTTAATCAAAACTTCAAGTTTATACCATTGGTATGGGCTCATGTAATCGCAGAGCCACTGCAAGATAATACAAAGATTGAGTTGAGTTTGAATGAGCCCTAAAAATTAATTTGAATTACAGAAGCACGCATGGTTGTGCTCTGAACATTTATCTTTTCCAGTTTAGTCTGTGTATTTCCATTAAAAGAGAATTTTTGTGGCTGGAGAAGACAGACAAAGAGAACAGAGATGTTTTAGTGTCTAGAAACAGAATAAAATGTGGGACCTTCAGCAGATTTGGCTGGGGAAAAAATAAAATTTAAAAACAAATTTTAAAAGTTTGCCTGCCTTCAGTAATGTAAGTATTCAGAGGACTACCGTATGGTCAGTAGTTTAAGATCCTTTCTTGAATTAGAACATACAGTTCTATCACTTGTTACCACCTCACTGGTAATTACTTAGATGGGAAACAATGCCGCCACATTGAAAAGCAAATCAGCTGGCAACAGGACAGCCTTCATGGAAGTGCAGCATTCAGAGATGCAGTTTGCCACCCTATGGAGAGATTAGAAGTAAACCTTGCTTGTCTCAGCCGCAGACAGGGGATCCCTCACCACTTCTCATGGAGACAGCAAATATCACAAAAGAAGAAGAAGGCATTTAAATGAGCTGCTGTTAAGGACGACAGTATTTTCTAGCGTACCATTTCAGGAGAGAGGATAAGTCCCTGAGAGGATGGTCAGCAAATTCATTGCACTTCCAGCTTAACACTCTGCTAGCCATAACTGGCGCAGATGGCTCTTGCATGGAGCTTTGACTCTAGCCGTATCTGCCAAGCACCAAAGTCAGTGATAAACCTCTTCTTCAAGGCTACAGTTAACTCCTGCTGAATCATGGAAAAATGCCTCAGTTCTTCATTATTTTATAATAGCTCTTCAGCACTCACAGAATATCCCATTTTATACTTTCAAAAGTCTTTGGGAAAAATAAGTGTATACTGCTATGCATGTTCTCTAGAGACAAATATTATTATTCTCTTTTTTACCTGTAGACACAGAAAGGTGAAGTGATTCTTTATATGTCAGAAGTTTCAAAGAGAAAATGAGAGCTGAAGATCCCAGGTTCCTGAAAAACTTTCTCTACTGTGTATAACATGCCTCCTGCCACAAAAAAAATGTAGCCTTTCTGAATACTGAGGGGGCAGAGGGGGGAGCTTTCAGGAAAAGACTTGGCCAGAAGCAATATTTTACAAACTACTTCACACACATTTTAGAGATTGTATCCAAAACTTGGTGCTAGAGCACACAGCGCAAGTCTTTGTTACTATTCTCCATATGTAAAGGGGATTCTCGTGCCATAAAAGAATGGGGGCAGGGAGTACAATGGAAACCCATGAATGGTATATTGTATTTTAGATGTTCAAATGTGAAAACTAAGTCCTCTGATGACATTAATTTTTTGGCCACAGATCTGTACAAGAGACTCCTGTTTCATGGAGGACACCAAGTCTGTGACTGGAATCAGTCAGACAAATTAAATGCCAGGCTCAAAAAAATTATATGACTGATACTATAGATACTGTGGTATCTTCTGTATTTCACCAAAAAAAATAGTTATTTGAATTAACTTTGGGGAAAAATACATTCTTTTCTTTTTCTAAGGTAAAATAATATCTGTTGCTAAGTGAACATTCACATTTACACTTGGTGGATGACCTTTAGTCACCTGAATCACATCATCTGTATTTGAATAGTTATATAGGACTTATTTTACACAGAGGTCCCTAGGGTAATTATTTCATATCAGAGCTAGGAAAGTTTGGTATCTGTATGCAGTATGTATTTACACTTCATGCCAATGCATTAAATAAAATTCTATCACATTCTGTCTTTGTCTTTGTATTTTCTTCTTTTCAAAGACATACAGTACATGATCAGATTGCAAATTCCCTCATAGACTGAAAGGCTCTCTCCTGTTGTTAAAAGAGCTAAGAAAGATTTGGCAAAAACTGTGAAAAAAGTCAACAAAGAAGCTGAAATTGTCTTAGAAGAGTGTACATCTTCACAAACACTCTGTCATAAATGAAAAGGCAAAAAAGTAAAGGAAATACATTCTTATACCATTAATGGACACACATACTTCCATGCACATGAAAAACAGAACATAAAACTAATGAAAACCTTGTTGAGAGAAACAGATGAGAACTGTTTAGTTTAAGGTCAAGTTAAAAACGCTTGGAAGCCAACAGAAATTCTTCAAAATTACTTACGCAATGCTCCGAGATACACTCAGCACAAAAAGACTAGGACACACAAATAGAATGGCCTGAAACACAGAATTTTAAAGTCCTATTAAAGGGATTTAAATTCCATGGTTAAAGCCAAAATCAAAAGACCTAAGAATGACCTTCAGTCTGGAGTGTTTGAAATCTAGATCGGGACACATCTGACTTTTCTGGCCAATGTGTATTTAGGCTTGTTACTGGAGCCAGCTGAAGCTCAACACAATATATAAGGAGGTTGACATAAGCGTCTTTAAGCTCTTGATACCTGAAAATCCCGAAGCTATACAGCAAACTCTTTGGAACAAAAGTACAGCTGGTTAAAATACAAGAATCTCTGTGAGAAATATTGACGTAAACATAGCATTTTCACATATTCCAAACACTTTGTCTATGTCTTCCAGGCAGGAAGTAATAAAACAGTGGTTAGGAGGTTGCTTCTCCCTTCTCTCTGCTCCACTTTTCTCACCAGTTTTCAGAAGTGTCCATATGGAAACAGCTTTTTTTAAAAGGAAGTTTTTTTTTTTTCCAGAGTTCTTAACATCCTTTTTCCAAAAGAAATTAAAGAGGAAAATAGGAAGGGGAAGGAAAAAAAGAAAAAGGAAAAGAAAAAGAAAAAAGAAGGAATGGAAAAAAGACCAACTGTTCAAAGCAACATACTTTTCCTGTTCACACAAAGCTACTCAGCTTTGTATGGTTGCCATGCATTTACACAAATCAGCTCCAGTCCCCTCAAAATTTGGCTAGTGTTCAGCAACTGGGTCACAGCTCTCAGACAGGTTAGTCTTGAGGGAAAGGGGAGGCGGGTCTAGATGTCCTGCAGTGCCCAATGCAGCTGAGCTGTTCAGAGGGGCAGGGAACAGGCTGCTGCTGCAGTGTCCTGTCTGCCCCCCACCCATTCTAGGACTCGGCACACGCTGCCCTAATGGAGGTGAGGAGAGGGGAAATGCAAACATTCCTTTGATTAAAAGAACCCAAGCATGTTTCCTTTTGTATGACAGTAGAGGTGGAGTCCATATCACGTTCCTATTTGCCATCTGCTCAAGAGGTCCTTTCCAGAATAACAGTACAGGCGGGACCCTTCAGCTCCTAATTCAGGTTCATACTGCTGCAAAATCCAGATGGCAACAGGTAAAACACACATAGTCCTTGTAAAACACCGTTCATCTGAAGAAACACCATACCCCAAAATCCAGCGGCTTCCACTGGACAATAGCAGAAGCAAAGCATCCCAGGCTTTGAAGTCCAAACATCCTTTCCCACTTCATTCCAGCTGCTGTGTACTTCAGTAAAAACTGGAGTCCATTTGGCACAGTGCCGGCAGGATCTGTGCCAGAACAATGGAAAATAGGAATAGAAAAGGTGCTGCAGATCAGGACAGAGGCATGTTTGCAATGTTGGTGTTTGCATAGTGTTTGCCAGCACTATGTCTGCTTTAGCCAATACCATTAATCATTCACTAAACTCACTTGAAATAAAAATAATTAAATAGTGTTAAGGCTTTGTATTTTTATACCACAAGCTTTGACCTTCAAGTGCATATTACATGCAGACCATGCCCGCTTAAATAAAGTTTTGTAGCAGACAGAACATCTGTTAGGTCTATTTTATATTCATGTTTAAGATGGGATTAGTCTCTAGGCTTTGTCAAATAATGAAGAAGAATAAAAGGGCAGGAAGAAATTAAAATCTTAATTCTCCTTTGATTTTGTGAAACAATTTGATTTAAGATAATTAGTACAAATCCTTATAGGAAATTCTGTAGGATCCTGAAATCTTCCAACCTTTCAGAGACTAACAATGCATCTATAGCATAAAGCCCTTTGGAAATGCAGCACCTTCATGACTTATTATGAGAAAATTTACTTTTAAGTCCAAGTGCCTATGTGGTGTTAACTGCTACAGCTACGTTGTAGGTAGTGTTGTTAGACTCATTTTACACTAGGCTAGGAGCTGCCACCAGCTGAAATTATTTCTGTGTTTTCCTCTGGTATGCAGAAAGCATTATTTTCTAAAAGTCACTGTGATTAGTGGTGATGCCTCATTTTAAAGTAATAGTCTTTCCGCTATCGTCACTTCAAAATGCTACTCAGTGCCAGATCAACCTCCTTTGAAGGCTTCACATGACTGAAGTGAAGTCATCTTGAGCAGAAGAGTATCTGATCTCTCGGCAGGTGTTTCAGCCCAGAGAACACTTCAAAGCTGGTAGCAGGAAGCCAAGTGACAGCTGAGTCACTGAGCATCACCCAGAGCCTGTGCGAGGTGACTGAAGTTTGGGTCAGAAGCTGAGGATTTCAGGCACTAGGTGAATAGTAAGTGCAGAACGGAGTATATGTCTGTAGCAGGACTGGGACGGAGGGCAGTGTATGTTGGCAATGTTGAATGAAAAGGTACCCCTAGGATATACTGACAATTTAACAGGAAAGACACAAAATATCAAAAGTATGAGACCGGAAAAAAGGCCTCAGCAAGACGTACGTAAGGACCACTGCACACAGGTGAGTGGGGAGCTCGTCAAAGAGCTTGAAGTCAGCCCAGAGAGCTGGAAGGACAGGAGAGAACCGTCCAAAAGCCTTGGATGAATGAAAGGGTCAAGTGTGGCTTGAACAGTGGTTATTCATCATCCCCAGTATGACTCCTTTTCCAACCAAACTGGGAACCATCTCCAGTTCAACTCTACAGACTAGGCAGGTTTGCTGGGCAAGGTTCCTGGTCCACAAAGATGCAAGATATTGAGAAAAAAGCACAAAGAAGGAATGAAAATAAAGCTATTATTTAAAACCATGGGCAAATTATGCAGGCACCCACTGTGCTACATGCCAAGAGGCACTGCCAGTCCTTGGACAAGCACAGATCTACAAACTAGAACATATTTTCACTTGCATAATCTTCTGCACAGCAGGACTTGCTGCTTCTGCTGCATACAGAGCACCCGAGGCAAGATCTTTTCCACGATCTCCTCTCCCTACTGAAAAGTAGACTGGATATTCCCCAGTAATGGCTTTTACAGCAAGCATATGACAGCCAATTTGGAGGGGTCACTTCACTCGTGGGGAAACAGATGGGAGTGAGCAATTATGAACAGAGAAGTACTGCACCAGACAAATATCAACTGATAGGATGACACCAGCAGTGCTCTTGTAAGAGTTAATCGTGCCCCTTCTCCTTCTAGAATGTGCTGCAAAGGTTCATAAAATAGTGGGTAGAGGGGATGTGGTGGGTGTAAATTATTTGCAATTTCAAGGGGCTTTTGACAGTCTCTCACTAGAGATTATCAAAGGGAACAAATAACTAGAGGATAAAGAGCAATGTCATGTTAAGGATTAAATCCCAGTTAAATAATAGGAAACAAAGAATTATAACTAATTGGTTTTTCTCAGAAAAAAAAAAGAAGTTAATAACAGGACATCCCACAAAGCATTACAAATGCTATTACGGTTCAACATAGTTATTAATAAAGAAGGAGCAGGACTGTGGGGTCACAGCATATGCCTGGGACAAGAATAACCTGGGACCTTGTCTGCTGCCTTTTTTTATCCTTCCAAAGCCCTCTGTGAGATCAATGGGAAAGCAAGTTCATAAAAAGCAGCTCCCACTCTCAGGCCTCTGCAAATAGCTAGTCATACTGGGACAGGCTGTAAATCAGTAAAAGGAGCTCCTGAACACTGTTGCTCTAATAGCTAACAGCTTATCTGTATTTCAAAATATCTCTGGCTAGATAGTGATAAATGGGGTGTCATGGTTGCTTGGGAAAGAATAGCTGAGATGTTATAAACCACAGCATGAACTTTACATCAACAAACATGATGCAATAATTGAACGCAACTAACTTTGATCAATTATTAAACTTAACATAAGAAAAGTTAGAGCTTGGAGGGTTTTGTTTGCTTGCTTTTCAATGCATGAGGAATTGATTATTTAAATCATAAAGAACTGTTTGTTTCTCTTTCCTGATCCCATCGGCAATGGCAAGGCAGTGCTCTGCAGGGCTTTGGTAACCAGATACCTCACAGTGATTCTTGTCTAGCACTTCAAGCAATTTTTTATTTTCCTTTCACATAACCTAAAGCTCCTTTGAAGGCACCAGCCTCCCTTATTCCCTCCTCCTGCTATTCCTAACCTTCTGCCCTAGAGAGACCGAAAAGCTAGAACAGCTGCTTGCCAGAAATAAGTTTTCGTGTGTGCTAATTTTAGCGCAGAAAGAGCAAAGTAGCCAGGCAGGACAAGCAAGGCATGACCTCAGATATCACAGGCCCGGTCAAGAATAACACCAAAGAAATGTGGTAGCTTCTGCACATCAACCCCTACATATACAGTTGCAGAGAGAAGAAAATCAGGAGGAAGAATTCAACTCACAATCAGTCTATAAACTAACCAAGAAGTAGGGAAATATATCAGTCTATAAGCAAAAGAAAAATCAGAAGTGGGTCACAGTCTTCTGATTTCATCAGCAAAAGGAAACGAAAGAATTTTAATGGGAGGATTCTCAGAAGCACTTACTAGTGCCTAATTCCCGTTTACATCAGTGATAAAACATCAGCTTCCACCAACCATTTCTAATATCTCGCCCTTGGGATATCATTTATAATGTCCTTGTTATTTAGAAACAACACTTCCTAGAGAAAATATGGCCCACTTAAACCCAGAAGTCTGGGTCAACAGTCAGTGTAAATCACTATTGCTTCACTACAGTTCTAATGCACAACACCTGAAAATGGTGAAAAATTCATGTTTTTGAAGCATTTCTTCTGCCGTGCTATAAAACTGAGGATAATTCTAGACTAATTAAATCAAGAAAAGTATGTTTTAAAATTTAAGCATGATTCAGAATAGTAGGGATAGCACTATATTCCTATACATGCCTGTCTTGGCTTTAGTGCATTTTTTTGAATCAGATTACACTATTTTTGACAGTTATTAATTTTGAATGAAAGAGGTGGCTTTACCACGGAATGCCTAGAAATGACTGCTTTATAGTTTTCTGTTGACTTTTTTTTTTTTAATTTGAACAGCTACATAGAAAAAGGAATGATGACAGTTTGAAGTCTGGAATGCTACCCAGGAGTTATATTTTTAGCTGTTCAAATAGGCTTATGACACTTAAACAGTATCAGTACAAAAATAAAAATGTTTTTCTCTTTGCAAAATCTTTTAATGTGCAGCACCAAAGGTCAAGTCAACTTTAATTGACTCTCTTATCTTATATCTTGCCTTCTAACCAACTGTTGGAAAGAAGTTAAATTGAAAAACAAAATAAATTCACCAGAAACTAGATTCCCAGAATCGCATGATAAGATTTTTTTTTAACTTTTCATCAGAAAGTTGTAATAGCAAACTTTCCACATCATGCTCTATGTCACTGTTGCAAGCCTCAGTTAGTCCAATTACAAATGTTGTACTGTTGTACTAAATAAGAATCTGGCCTTCACATTAATAATTCATTCACATCGCTTCACTAACCAAGCAACCATTGCACATACACAAATCAGCAGAAGGGTTGTGCAGAATTAGGAAATGTTTTCTATCGATCAAAAGAAAGCAAGCCAAGGTAATTCCAGAATAAATTACCAGGAATGTGCTGTGTTCTCCATAAGCACTGATCTTCACCTCTATTTGCAAAAGTTGAAAGGTTAATTCCTTCAGTTTACTTTAAATATTTAAATGTGAAAGAATCTCTAAGATGTTAACAAGGGAAGGCTCCTTTCTGTGGGGGTGGATTTAACTACTATTTCTTGTGCAGTTACATTGAAATGGGAAGCTGAAACTGTCTGGAGAAGTAGCTGCAATAGCCCAGGAATACAAAACTGAAATAGTTATTGGAAAGTCAGAAAAAAATTTAGGAACTGAAGTTGGAAGCGTTATAAATTCATAGGCTCCAGCACTTTAACTCTGATGCATCTGAAGCACTGAAACAGTTAAGGCATTTCACCGAGGCACAAAATAACCTCATTATCATTTCTAATACAGATCAATACTCAACACTGCCCTTTGAAAAACACAGGACTTGCCAGTCCGCCCATTTATTGTGATCCTTGCATTAGCTCACCAACATTAAAGCTTTCACATAAGCCCTTTGCTAGCTTCTAAAAAGTGCCTCTTCCCCTCTGCCTCCTCCCCCCAATTTGATCAGCATATTCCTGTATCAAATTATAAGGAAAAAAATAATGCAAATCAATACCCAACATATTGATTTTTTTTTTTCTTTTTTCCTTGTGACATTTTGTCAGGTGGGTTTCTCTGCTCCTTGGGGCTGGCATTAGAGGGCTGCTCCAGTCAAGACTAATGGCACAGGCTCTGTCCCAGGTGGACGCTGGGTATTGTTTGAAGTAACTGATTGGTGTGAGAGCCCTCTAGCTCCCTCTCCCCAGCATGTGGTCCAAAGCACAACATATGCTTCCTGCTTGCTAGATTTGTCTCCAATAATAAAAACAGGATTTCTTTTCAATTTTAGTCTTGTGCTCAATTTATCAAGCAAAATAACATCAAGGCTTCAAAAGGCTTGGTTGGTAATCTGGTTCTGCATTGGATTAGTGGGAAGAGGTGTAACACAGTGAATAGAGAATTACCAAGATAATATCTTTTGCTGTACCATGAAAAAAAAAAAATTAGTGTATGTGTATGTGGGGTGGGTGTACATATAAATTCTGACAAATTATTAGGGCTTCTCCTGCACAGAGCTGGAAATTGCAACCTGCAGATCTCTAAAATGAATTAAAAAAAAAATAATGCAGGGGGAGGACAATTGAAGCCACAGTAATACTGAGATTCTGATATTTGTTCTTTTCATTGTAAATGCTGATAAAATACGTTAGCTCCCTGGGGACTGGGGGGATGCAATTGTTTGGTGATGTTTCATTCATGTTGCTATAGGTCTTTAAACTTAACAGGAAGGAAAAGGGGCCCAGCATTCTTACTGGTGTTTGTTTGTTGGTTTTTGTTTGTTGCTTTTTTTTTCTTTAGAAGATTGAACCACGAGAATAGAACTCCACCCTCTCAATTAACAATAGCACAATTTAAAGAATCTTGTCATTGTTTGCTAAAATGGTAATGAGCAGTGTTACAAATAAATTTAGTGCTTCTCCTGACAGTACT
>VZTO01008822.1:2506-44594 GCA_013400615.1 Syrrhaptes paradoxus | reverse complement strand
GTCTCCCACAAAGATGTTAAACAACACTGGTCCCAGTACTGACCCCTGAGGAACACCACTAGTCACTGGTGTCCACTTGGACACTGAGCCATTGACCACAACTCTTTGGGTGCAACCATCCGGCCAATTCATTATCCACCAAGTGGTCCGACTGTCAAATCCATGTCTCTCTGATTTTGAGACAAAAATATAATGTGGGACAGTGTCAAATGCTTTGCACAAGTTCAGGTAGATGACATCAGTTGCTCTTCCCTTATCTACCAATGCTGTGACCCCTGTCGCAGTAGGCCACCAAATTTGTCAGGCATGATTTGCCCTCAGTGAAGCCATGCTGGCTGTCACTAATCACCTCCTTATTTTCCAAGCACTTTAGCACAGTTTCCAGGAGGATGTGCTCCATGATCGTCAGTCACAAAGGTAAGACTGCCTGTAGTTCCCTGGGTCTTTCATTTTTTCCTTTTTAAAAATGCCTATGTTTCCCATTCAGAGATAAAATTGGAAGGTACTGATCAATTGTGCATCCTTAAAACAAACTTAGCAAACATTGCCAGTTCTGTATTCAACACACTCAACACGGATAACATTATTTCATTTTTTCTCAGGAGACTCTTTGTATTCAAAATGTGTGAGCAAGCTCACTGTGAGAGGTGGAAAACATGACTTCTTTTCCTGAACCCTCTCACCAAAATGCCCTCAAAACCTGCCTACAGATACAGATTCTCTTGCTTCCTTTCACTCTTGAACTCTTTTCTGCACAGCTTCAAAAGGACAGGCAGAGGTTGGCCACCTCACAGCCAGGTCTATAAAGTGGTAAATGGAGTCCTCTCTGTGGAGGCAGGGCCCTTTTCATGCTGGTAAATGAACTGCATGAAGCCACCACTTCTGAGTAACTGCATTAAACATCAGGTTGCCTGCAAAGGCTGTTTCTATTTACTGACAGTAGAAGAACCATCAAATGCCTAAAATTAGCTCCAAAATTTTCTTGCTAGGGAAAGGGAGGTCAGAGAGGAGTCTGACTGTCTGGTAATTTTCCACTGGAACAGTCATGGTGACTGTCCCTTGAACATCACAATTTGATTTCTGCATGAGGGCATGCCAACAGGCTTGTCTAAAGCCCGAAGAAATGTGGCTGGGACCAATCAATTCACTGTCCTTTAATCAGATCTGATTTGTTTCTCCAAAGAGGAGCATTTATTTTAAGTAGGGATGCATGGATGCATCTGCATCCATGAAGGTGTGTAATCAAGGCAAAGCCAGAGTTAGCTAATCCACCTCACAGGAGCTGTAGTAAACCTGTCAGTCATAAGAGACACAAGCTATAACTACTAGGGATAAGAAGTCTGAATTGACAGCCAAATGTTTCACCCCACTGATATGGCACCAAAGTACAATCAACAGCTAATTTCACAGGTTTTTCAAAGTTAATATATGGGAGAAAGATTGTGGACTGGGACATGGTGGGATTTGAAAGATGTTGAGAGATCCATATGGAATTTTACTAAGTCCTGATAAGAGAGGCAATGCCAACACTTTATGTCAAAATTATAGAGAACAAAATACATTTGCGGCTACACTGGAGGAACATGATTGATGAGTGCAAATATGAGATGCTAGAATAACACAGTGAGGTCAGTGGAAGTCTTTGCAATGACTCCAGTGAGGCCTGGGTCAGTTAGCAACTATAAAGTTGTGTCAACCACAGTGCTAATCAACAGTTATTTATTTTTATCTACATCTATATCCTCAACTTATATGAAACAAATACCACTTAAAACTGCTCCAAAAATAGAGAGAAGCCAAAGGAACTAAAAAAATACAATGCAGATAAATATGCCAAATAATTTCCAGGTGGAGGTGATGCCTTCTTTGATACATGACAAGAAAAATTATCATTATAAGGCAGAGAAAAATAGAAGAAAAGATGCTGAAGACCTTAGGATCTTTCCAGAATGAAGTACAACCAAAAGAAGGAACATGCAGGAGCAGAAATGACAATGGAGCTGTGTGAAATTATTAATAGCATAATCATACCTACAACATTATTTTCTGCGAACCCTGACCAAGAAAAGAGTTCTACTTTTTCAGAATTGTATAAAGAGATCATGATCCTATCCCAGTAGTTTGTTAGCCAGTTAGACAAAGCAAAAGGAGAAAGGAAATAAAATTTTATCTTCATTTTGAAAATGGGAACTCTATAGAATTTCTTCAGTTTTGCCATAGATGGCCCAGGAAGTTTGCAGAGAAGCTGGAATTTAACCCCTTTTACATTCCTTACTTTCTCACAAAGCATTCCTTCTTCTCAGATACATGTTCAGAATCAGAGTTCTTGTGGAAACTGAGAATTATAGGAATGTAAGGGACAACAGAAGGATCACAGGATATTTTTGTTAGATGTACATCCTCCACATAAGCTTATTACAATACTCATGGCATAACTGTTCAAAAGGTGTTTCCAATGTGTAGCCTGATTCTTCCTTACTTTCTTCCTCACCTCAGTTCAAGAGCATCAACTCCTGCTTATTGCTATCAGACAAGGAGAAAAGATAATTTCCTTCCTCCCTCCAGTAGAAGGGTTTTTAAGTATTTGAAGACTATTAGCTATTCCCACTACACTCTTCTTCTGTAGACTAAACAATCCCTATTCATTCAATTTTTCATTATACTGTCTAGATTGCTAATTGCTGGTCTCTGGACTTCTTCCAGTTTATCCTCTTCTTGCTTGTAGCACAGAGCACAAACTGAACCAAGTACTCAAGCTAAGGCCAGCCAAGTACATCTCCAGGTGACAAAAAAAACCCACTCAATTCCCTTTCATAGCAGAGGAAGCTACACCATGGGGTTGCTCTTAAAGAAAGTTAGCAAACAAGCTGGTGTTTTAAGGTCAGCTTTTCTTGCTCAGCTTGCCTGCCTTTTGCACAGGTCAAAGAACAACTTGCAACAAGTTAGATTTAATGCCAACCCCAACAGCTACAGTAAGAGGTAAAAACTGAGAACACTGGAGAGCCACCATGCCAACAGAACCATGCTCCTCCAGCACCCTGAAACAGCTGCACAGCAGTCCTTTGTGCTGTGTAAAGGTGCCAGGATTTTGGAGTTGGTCTAGGATCTCTGCACTACACTTATATTTATGAGCTTTAGTAACCCAAAGCTGATACACAGCTGATGGAGAGAAAGTGAACAAGAGGCAAAATCTTATGCTGGATTCAGGGGGAAGCTGCAACATTCACGCATATGGCTTTAATGTTACTGGTAACTCCCAAGCCTCGTTTGTCATATGTTAAATATTGTATGTTAAATATTGCTCATTTTCAAGAAACAAAACAACATTAATGGGCCAGCACAACTTCAAAGCTCTTAGTCAAAATCTATTAGCATATGTTTATGTCCCCCTAAGAATGCATTAATGGAGAATATGAAAATGTTTTATTTCACTGAAGTTTTATTAAATTTTAAAATTGTTGAGCAATTAAATGCACACAGGCTGTGTAACCTACATGGAGTCTGAGTATTTAAAATGTCTATCCGTAAGTACTACAGGGTCTAATCTTGCTGCCTTTTATTCACCCTAGAATCACAGACTGATTTGACAAGGGGCTTTTGGAGGTTATCTGATCCAACCACAGCAGGGACAACTTGGATCAAGTTGCTCAAGGGATCATCCAGTCAATTTTTTTAGTATCTCCAAGGATCAGGGATTCCACAACCCCTCTTGCTTATTCAAAGTAATTTCTGTTGGTTTCAAAGGGTCTTCCTGGCTAAAATATTACACAATATCCACAGCAGAATCTGAACACAACCCTAATACATAACAACCAGTGTTCTGGTCTGCAGCTGTGTCTCTCTGTGAATAACACAAGTCCACCTTTATTTTTAATGGCCAGATGATGAACTCTGCTCCCACAGTAGACATTTCAGTGCAGTCAGTGGATCTCTTCTGGTGAGCATCTGGCTGCTAACAGGAGCAAAACAGTCACACTTTGGCTCCTAATGGTTAAAGGAAAAAATACAATGTGTGATGCAACATATGGAAAAACCCAAAGAATCCTTTTCACTGCAATTTTAGAGTTAGTAAAAAGATGGCAAGGAAAGGAACAAAGAAAAGCCAGTTGCAACACACCTAGGCCACAATTAGTAACAGCAGAAGATCAATAATTCAAGTAATTGGAGAAATTATACCAACTGTACAAGACCTCTTTTTCTAATTTCCTCTATATTCAGTGCTAGCAATCCTCATTGTTATCCCATTCCATACAGCAATTTTCATCAGCAGAGCTCAAAACATACAAAATTTGTCATTAGCATGAGTGTTCCTCATTCAAAATCCACCAAGATCAATGAAAAGTACTTCTGATGTCTCCCAGCTTGTTTTGGATTTGGAGAGTGTTAAATAGTCACTCATTGGCCAAGCACTAAAAAACTTAGAGTTTGCAGTACCAGCCTGTCAAAGGAACAATATGGAATAGCCAGTGAATGTCAAAATAAGGCCAAGTATATCAACAGCAGAAGAACTGTACAGTGTTCACTAAATTTGACAGAAAGGGTCAATAGTCTTTTTAATGTAGCAGGGACATCCCAATTATCAGAGGTCTCTAGTATCACCCAGCATTTCGAATAGTTGCAGAGCTTGCCACCAGTCTCAGCTGTGCACAGCTCTGGGCTTTTCTGTACCTTTCACCTTCTAAGCACTCTGCTCTGTAGCAAATTTTAAAGGCAATAAATGGCCAAGATTTCCATTACCTGGGATTTGGTTTAATATTTAGAGATTTAGCCAGAAAGGCAGAAATATGAAGAGAAATTGTTGAAAAAAAAAAAAGGCATGCAGATCAGTTAGAATCATAGAATGGTTAAGGCTGGAGAGGACCTTAGAGATCACCTAGTTCTAACCCCCCTGCTATGGTCAGGGACATCTCCCTCCCATCTCATCCAGCCTGGCCTTGTTCATTAAACCAGTCTCAGCCAGCCTCCAGGCAGAGTTCTAGCAGAAGAGATATTATTCTTAGTCAACGGTCATCTCTTACTGATCCTAGTTAAAAATGCCTTTTCACGTTCACACACAGAGGAAAAAGCAAATAATTGCACAGATAACTAGGATAAGCAGAAATAATGGATTTCTGTGTAACACTAACTGCTTTGGTCAATTAGCACAAAATTTAATTTGCACTCATCAGTTTGAGGCAAAGGGTACAAGAAATTAAGTTGGCACATTAATTTTATGTTTTGCAATGCTCTTTATTTCTCTTTTTCCTCTTCTAGATGAAAGCAGGTACCTAAGTATCCTGAGCATTGTCAACATTTTCAAACACTCTGCATGAATATAAAGATCAGAAATGGGAAATTTCTAAAAGATAGGTCTGCATATATGTATAAGACTATTATGCAAGATACAAGTATTATGTTAACTAGCTGGCCTAAACAACAATGGATAGAAAATATGTTTATTAAGGTAAATTTCTTATTGGAAAACAAAATCAGGTACTTTTTACACAAAAAACCTCTAGCAAATTAATCAATTAGAAAAAGAATCTAGAGTTGAAATAATACTTTTACCACAGTGGTATAGAAAAGTGAAACATTTCCGTTTTCCCAGGTTTGAGTTTTTTCTTCACCAAGCGTTGCAAAGCTAAAGCAATACTTTGTTCTTGTCTGCTGTAAATCTCTGCATACAACAAAGTAGTGGTTCACAACACAAATACATGGCTTGAAGCCTAAAAGGCTCTTGTGGGCTTAAACACAGCTTACAGATAGCTCAGTCCTCTGTATGGAGCAATGGGTAGATACACCAACAATGGAAAAAAGCAAGAATGCGTTTTCCCAGAGGGAATTCTCTGGAATTCTCTGGATTTATCTTTTGTTTTTTTGCACCAGGTGGCTACAAAATGCAGTGTATCCATGCCACCCACCTGTAGCTAGTTCTCTGGAACACAGCAAAGGGAGAAGAACAGCCTTCAGTTTATTTCTAGACTTTCCCAATCTACTTGAACATTAACACAAACATCTCTTGACTGGGTTTTAGCCCAAGAATCAGGCTGGGCCCTGCTGCTGCTGTGTGGCTACTTAGAAAACATTCACCCTCCTTGTTCTTCATGGCTTATCACCAACCATGGGAAAAGACAGTGAACACCTGTATCTTCTTTCTTGACTATGAATATGAGTTCTCTCAGACCCTCTTTATTTTGTTATTTTGTGTTTACCTCCGCAAACATTACAGACACTGTATTTTACAAACCCGTGAAAACCAAGCTGACTGCATGCCATCACTCATCAGCTCAGTACTGACTATGAATGGAATAAGATAATGCAACACACAACACTGGTTGCAGAAACCTATTTTGAATTTGCACATGCAACTACCCACACTGGTTGTGACATTGTCCAGTCCAACAAAGGCAACAACAGTATATGATCTGTGTGACAAGCTACCTCTCTCTAATGAAACAGAAGTGCCAAACCGGTCCTACCAACAACACCAGAGCTATTTGATACATATCTAACATCACATCTATAATCATTTTCTGTCATCAGCCTAAGTGAATATGTTCAAATAACAAGCATTGTTCAAGGAGATTGCTTTCCTCTTTTTGACATTTTTGAGGCAAAAAAGCGAGGCTACATAATAATAGATTATTCCCACCTAGTGCATTATTTGTAGCACCTGAGTGCTACATTCTTTCTGGTTAAATAAGTAAAATTTCAATTTGTCTGTGGTCTCCTGGCATCTGGCTAGTAATCATAATTTCATTCCTTCATACCCATAATTATTTTAACATTTATATGCTTTTCTTATGGCACATTTAAAAATACACCAATTTTAATTTCTTCAGAGACAGAGGAATAATTCAAGAGCTTTCTTCAGGCAGACTGCAGGAACGTCTCCTACAGCTCTTCTGAGCCCCCACATTCATCAAAGAGTTTTAAAGTCTCAATCAAGCAGCCTTAAACAATAATCTGATCACTAGATGGAAACTGCCCTTTGTCTATTGCGTGAGTCACTGATCTTCACAAGATACACCAACCTGGAATTCATTCTAATTGCAGAGTTTTGAGCAGTTACTCCCAATTTATACCTCGGTGACTGAGATCAGAAGCAGGCCTTTTTTCCAAGCTATTTTTATATTTGAGTAAAGGTTGATCCAGGGCTAAAATTTCAGTATATGTGTGTATATATATATATATATTTTTAAGTACACTGAGAATGAAAGGTATTCCCTGAGCACATATCCACTTCATATGCTTCTTAAGGGGGAAGGTCTGTATGTATCTGTGCCATCAGTGGCGATACTGCATTTCGAATCAACTCCCATTTCCCCCTTAATTGTTCTGTCAACCTGTTTGGGATCTCATCTACCTTCCTCATTATGGCCTTCAGAGGGAGGGCTCCTACCGCACTGAGAGTCAAGAGCAGATCATGTCCCTCATTTAGACCCAACACATCTTTCCACAGCCCACTAATTGCATGGCAGCTCAGGCTCATTTGTCTTCCCAGATCGTTAAAATTCATCACCATGCTCTGTGAGCTCTCACTCCTGCCCTTGGATGGGCAGCTGTAGATTATTTAGCCAGACCAATCCCTAATGTTTTTAACTAGGAACTGACCCCAGCACCTGAGCACCTGCTGGGCTCTTAGTCTCTGTCATGTTAAAAGAGTGCACAGAAGGACCCGAGCCATCAAAAGCATCCTGCTGCATTACATTAAATATTGATAAAAAATATGCAAATTGTTTATTGATCTTCTCCAGGAAGGGCTGAGATAATGAGAGAGGGACTGTTTGAGATGATGCTTGGGATTTTTAACTTTTTTTTCTTTTATATTAGACTGTTGTTGATAGCTGAAGTTAATGAGGTCTTTTAGTTCACTCAGTACTTCAGACCTTACCACTGGTTTGAAGATAAAAGAGATCAATGCACCTTTATTGTGCATCACTGCCAGCAAGTGCCTTGAAAAGGGCAGGAGTATTTGTACAGGTGCGGTGCCAGCACTCCTTGCTAACTTTACCTGGACTGCCCTGGTTAATATTATACTACTCTAAATTGTCTTATCCTTCATTGTATTTGTTTTCCAAGGCTGGTATATATCAGAAGTTGACGCTCACACTGTCTCCTACTTATTAGCAGCTCAAAATATAATTAATACCCAGAGACCAGTTGTTTCTTCTTCCCCCTTTGCTCAGAGCATTAACTGCATTGCATATGTTTCCTGCCCTTTATGTGATTGACATGTGACAGCTTTTAGTTGTCTTTCTGTGCCTCCATCCTCACGGTGGCAATTTCTTCACATTCACATCCTTGACTTTTTTTTCTTTCTTTCTTTCTTTCTGTTCTATTTCTTCCTCAAATTTTTGGGTGTTCTCTGATGCCTCAGGGGAGTAAGTAACAATAAACACAAAGCAGCTGGATCAGAGCACTGTTGCCCCCATACTGAGCATCCATTTGAAACCATAAATCTGTCACACATGGTTTACCTGCAGGATGTTGCTTCTGCATCTCCATCAAGCCTAATTCCAGACAAAAATGCTGTGGATGTGGCCAGAAGAAGTGTTCCTCTGCAACTGGGTCCCTCTTAAATAAATTCCTGAAATGTCTGCATCTTGTCTAGGAATCATCTTGTCTAGGAGAAGGCAGGTCATGAGGGTTTGCCAACACAGAGTCCAGGCTGTAATGACCGTCATTCGAGACTGGTACTGATTGGAAACAGAGCCTTGCTTCCCCAAGCAGCCAAAGGAAATCTTTAACATTCTCGCCATAATTATTTAAATTTCCTTGGATGGATTTGGATGAGCTTATCTAGGTGGAGATCAGTACTGTGTCAGGAGCTGCACAATATCATATTAAGCTGCATCTTTGCCCCAAAAAGCTTACTGTTCTTAAATAAACAGAACAGGTACGATGAGATCACAATGTGAGAGAGTGAAAGGTAGCAGGGAAAGATCTCAGATTTCTCCTTTGGTACACAGTCCAACCATGTACTACCCTGGGCAGTGCCCAGGACACAGGGAGGAACAGGGCTACAAGTTCTTTGCCTTACTTTTCTTTCCCCTTAATAACCTACAGCTGGTAACACAGAAACAGAATGAGAAAGCAAGCAAAGGCATAGAGAAGTAGGAAGATTTGCTGCACATCACAACTGATAAGTGGCAAAACAGCAAGCACAACCTAAATCTCATGGGTCCCAGTCTGCTGCTGTGGTCCTTGAGCCACCAGTGTCCCCTTGGGCAGTTATGCAGGTCCCTGCAACAGGGGATGCCATCCTGACCTGTACCTTGAAAAGGAACAGTCCATTTTGATAACATTACCAATTAGTTTTGTCACAAAAAGCTATGTCCTAGGAAAGGTATTTCCAACACAAGCAGACAGCAATAAATAAAGGTGGAAAAATACTGTCAGCAAAATATCAGAGAGGGGGCAATACCTGAGGGTGATGCACCTAAATGGGATGGCCAGATAAAACTTTGGATCTGTTGTGCTGAGTTCAGGTCCCCACTTTGGCAGTTTAAGAGTAATCTGTAATTTTAAATTTGGTTGTAGCTTGGTGCAGGGGCCTAATCCTGGATCTACTTTTGTTCTCAATATTCCTGCCACATGTAAACACAACTTCGCAAAACACTATCAACTCTCCTGAAAAGCTGCAATGTGGAAACAAATATTTCAACACCATCATATTTTTGTTTAAATCTTCTAAAGATTTGGATGTAGAAAATCTAAACTACAAAATCTCAAGTATTCTATTCCTAGAAACAGTTACATCCCAGTACCGTTAAGAAAAAATCTAGGAGCAATTACTAGCAATATTCTAATTCATACAATGAATATATTCTGAGATTTTGCATTGTTCTATATCAGCTAAGACTATGGGAGAAAAGATTTTACTTGAGCTCTGCTTTCTCAAGGGCAAATACTCCACCAAGAGCTTGAGAAAGTTGGCTTCCCAGAGCAAATCAGAAAAATAGAAGTAAATAACTATTCAAAATTGGATGGAAGAACAAAGTGATTGATGGACTATACTTCCCTGTGTACGATTTCAAGATTGATGCCATACTATTGTGTATGTCAGGATACAACAGACTTGAATTATTAATTGCTCTATGATTCCCATTCTCTGAATGATACACTCCCTCAGTGCTTCTCTGAATGTATATTCTGCACATGTAAAACAAGAGCAAAAGCATCACTGTATTTCCAGATAAACAGAAATACTTTTTGGTTTGCCAGTATTTTGTTGCCCCCACCAACAGGAAAAAAACAACCAATTTAAAATTGCTAAGCAGCAGGGAAAACATTTTTTCCCCTTCTCTTTCACACTAGAGTATTTAATTATGAATTTATGCAAACAAAAATTTCAGAGCTCTCACTGCTCCAACAGTCTGTTGCCTGAGGTGCTTTCAAGCCCACAACTGCAGAACAGAGGGGGCGGAGTAGAGCCCCCGCGTTTCAGACAATCAGCTTTGAAAGCATGTTACAGCCTGTTTAGTTGCAGGGCCCTATTCATTTTCTATGTTTCAAACAAGAGTAATTTGCTTGAACATTGCTTTTTTTTTTAAAAGTCCATTTATTCAAAGAAATGAAAACATACGAAAAGAAGAACAAAAGCTAAATGCAAGTGGGAGACAATAGAAGGAAGCTGTTAAATGTGACCAAAGAAATAGGGTTTTTTTTCTCTATTGGCTGTATCGGAACTGAAAACACAGACAAAGGACCTCTCAGTTACACTTCCGTAGACTGAGAATAATGCCACTGAAGTCATGGTGTCTTCATCTGTTAATGAACCCAGAAGAGACCCAAGGTATCTTTGTGTTTCTTTACTGCACTAAATGCATTTGCAGTTCAAAACTCTGATTCCCATTCAAACAAAGGCTACTGTAAACATTTCTGGTGATGCAAACAGACGTCAAGGTAGGAGAAAACTATACTTAGTCTACTGAATGACTACTTTAGTACTACTTTTAGAATAGTGACATAAAGTGAGAGGGGCATAAAGTGGCCTTTGTATCAATAGAAATTGGATCTTAAGTTCTGACAGTGGAAGAATGCAAGGACCACACTAACAGGCAGCAATAACCAATTTGTGGAACCAGATGGTTTTAAATAAAATCTCCCAGATACTCTTCCAGTTTGTAGTTTAGCTTTACAGGAGGTTTAGGTTTTTCAGATGCTGGTCATATACCAAGCAGCAGGCTCTACAGGAAACAAGGAGCACACCAGCTTTACTTCTACATCTGTTTGGACAGAGGTGACTCCATTTAGAAGAGGATTTCATGTCAGTTTGGAACAAAGCCTTCAAACCAATCAAAGTCGGGCAATCCCACCCAGCTGCCCAAGTGCCACTGATTCCAGCAATGGTGGGAGCACTTCTCTGGCTATGCCAGAACCGCAGACCCAACTATCTGCATGGTTGGCAGTCACACACTGGGAGCCCTGCACCAGCACCAGAGGTCCCGCAGCCACCAGGAACATCTACTCTGAGGTGGTATCTCAGGGAAGCCAATTCAAAACTACAAGCTGCCTGAATCCTGGGAAACATAACTCACAGTAATTTAACTAAAAAGCTGTAAGGATCTATGAACTTGGGAGATTTCCAAAGCTTTGACAATTTCTTAACTAGAAATAAGACAGCCTGAAAGGAGGCCTGAAGCCCAGCTGCACCAGCAGCTGTGGGATCAGTAGCTAGCAGTCCAGGTTTTCAGGCTCCCAAATTTCTTAGGAGCCTCTGAGACAGACATGATCTACTAATGGTGAAGTATGGGAGATAAGGAGCTGGCTGCCACCATCTTGGCACCCACTGGGCAGGCAAGCTAGAAGGAAAAGTCATAAAAACTTTTCCTGTGCTCCTCCATCTCCATTAGTTTGGATTCGACAAACAGGAATTTTCTGGGAGGAAAGGAATCTCTTGGAAAACACTCAATTGAGCCCAAATTCCACTCCCAAGACAATACAGAGATCTCCAGCAAACACACAGCGTTAGATACACCTGAAAATAGAAAGTAACTGAAACTGTATTTCTGTTACAGAATTCCCACACTGCTAGAAAATTAGTGAGAAAACAAACCATATCTGACAGATATTAATCACATCACTTAATACACAAGCACCAGGTGTGCTGGAGATGAGATGGCAGAAGAATTGATACAGAATAAAATTAATTGTTTTCAACTGTGTTTTTCACACAAGAAAACCCTCCAGCATGTAATCCTATTTTTTTTCATAATTATTAGTTGCTCTTACATCAATGAATTGTAAGTTAATATTCTGGAGTCAGTCATTTAGAAAGAAAAAAATAAAGGTATGTTCAGGAATAACAAAATGCTGGTCAAAGAAGAACAGTAATGCCACACCTGCAATCTTCTTTGAAAAATTACATAAAGCCCACAATTAAAGCTCTTTAGAAAAGAGCAGGACACAGCCAGCACCACCTTTAGTAGTAGACAGCACTCCCATACCAAACGCTTTCTCATCTCACCCTAGCAGCCACAAAGGAGAATTGTTGGTGTCAGCTCATATCTGCAGGCTGTGTTTGGGTTACCAAGAAGGATGCCAAAAGTCACAGGCCAGGATCTGAGATGTCATGCATTAGCCTCTCCCCCCCCAAGCAGAAGATGTTTTGCAGTTGGTTTTTCAGCACTCCAGTCTAAACAATGTTCACTATGTGAACATTCCTCCCTGCAAATAAACCTTTTTTGACTCCCTGGATGAGCACGAGCCCATCTGCTTTTGCATTTGCAGGTAAGCATGGCAACAGCCAGACTGAGGTCACTGAAGAAACGTTTAGGTTAAAGTAATAATTTCAACCCTTTGAAATGCAGCATGTCTTGCCAGCAAGGCTGCACACTGGAGAGGCAAAATACTAATTTAAGAGCAAGGAACCTCATTCTTCTCTTCATTTCTGCTTGTTTTGCACTAATGTAGCTCGGGAAACTTCTGGAGGCAAACAACAGCCCAGTGATGCCAAGACCCAGTAAAATCTATACTATCTTTACTGGTGACTGAAGACATGTGCATCCAGGAGAAAGAAGGCTCTGTCACCTTCCCCAATCACAGCTCCCAAGAGGAAGGAACATCTGGTTGATCCAATCCCTGACCTCCAACAGCTCCCGATCAGCATCAGTTATACCACCCATGGTCACAAAGACAGGGTTGGCCCTTCCTGCCTTGGTCTCCAGCACCCATGCTGCACTGGAAGACACTATGGCAGCACCGCCAGCTTTACACCTCTGCAGTGCTGGGGCAGCACCCACTGCTCCCGCAGCAGCCTCCTGCCTGCAGGTACTCTACCACCCCACAGCCCGCAGGACCAGCAGCATGGGACATGAGAAGAGACCTAACAGAGGTCTCTCTACTTATTCAGGTAGAACCTCCTTAGAGCAGCAAGACATGATCCTGGAGCTCTCTGAGCTAAACTTGATCTGTTTATAGGCAGATACAACTTTCATTGACACCAACAGGAAAACAACTCAGGGACTCTGCAGGAAAATGATGAACCCTACTCTTCTTACCTGGATTTCTTCTGTGTCCTTTGTCAGAGAGAAAGACACTTGTATCGTGGTACCAGTGGGTTGTTCCAGTGCTCTCAATAGTGAAAGTAATGTACACAGTCTTTGTTGTGCTGTCCAGAAGAAACATATTTTATTTATTGACTGAAAAATGGAAAACTGAAGCATACCAGCCCTCTTAATGCTGCTAGGATCTGATTCAATATCCACTGAATTTTTTTTCATTATCTTTAATAAGCTCTAATAATCCAGGTTCATAGAATTACTTCTTCATTAAATCAATGACAGAACTACAAGCTATTTTGCAATAGGACTGGTAGTGCTGTTTACTCAGGCTACACATTTAATGCTAACCACTATCTTTTTCTTTCTTCTTTCTCTTCTGTTATTTTTGTATTTGTTTTCAATAAATCTTTTTAGTGCCCATAACTCTGGAATTCAACAAGTGAAAACACCAAATAGAATCAGGTACTGAGATCTGAATTATAAGCATAAGAATATTTCCTGTTTAATAAAAAGCAGATGAGCCTTAATTTAAAAAAAAATAAAATATAGAAAACACATTAAAGGCCAAATCCTGACACAAATGCCCCCTTCATTACAGTCACTGATAAAACCACCCATGATTTTCAGTGGCATCCAGATTTAGGTCTAATGATCAAGCTGGTAATGACACAAGAGAAGAAAATCAGGATCTGTACTGGAAATTCAACCTGACACTCTGACCTTATCTCACACTGTGGTGCTTTTTGAAAGGGAGGGGAAGCAGTAGCTTTCTCCTCAACAGCATGAGTTCAGACAGAAGTGTCATCTCATATTTTCCCATCCTTCTTTACATAGTTTTATTAAACATTGCTTAAACATGTTCCAGGGTGGTTAAATATTTAAAAGGGGGTGATTCCTTGCACTAGGCAGAGTACAATCAAAATTATTCAATTTCAGAGGGACAATGATTTTATCCATACAAAGTCTGCAAAGATTTGTTTTATAGTGAGAATCCATTGTTTTTAAAGAAAAAAAAAAAACAGCTTGTATTGCCTGTTGGTTTATCTCCAGTGATCCTTAAAATAATAGAAAATGTCTTTTTTAAATGCTCAATTTCCACCAGAAACTATGCTTGCTAATGTGGAAAACAAAACATGAGCTCCTAATCTTGCAAGATAAATCTATGTTTTATTTTGATATTTCCATGAGTTGCTTAAATGTATAATGTTGATGAGATTGTTTGTCTGATTTTAATGCAGGTAATGTACTCTGAGCTCAGTGATCCAAGAGAAAATTTCCCAGCAGGCCACACTTGACAAGCAGGTGTCACTCAATCATGCACGTTTTCACCTCCCTGAGAGGACAGATGGTCCCAGCCTACTTAGCAATTCCATCCTCTGTTGGCAGCCCCCTCTCCAATGCAGTGCCGTAATAAAGATGCTCTGAGATTTGTGTTAATCTGTGGTCTTTGGGGTAAACTGTAAACAAAGTGTGTAGAGTTATCGTTTCTCATTATGAGCTGGACCTCTTATCTTCTCCTCTGCCTATAGCATATAGATACCTTTAATAGCCTATACCCCTGGACTCAGCTTTCATGGAGATTAGTTCCTATCATTTTAAGCACCACAGAATTACTTTGTCTGCAGAGACTTGACCTAATCTGTTTGAGGCTTTTACTATAAAGACAGTAAGACAACCTTTTTTCTCCAAATTAGGAGAACAATGGTTTAAATTGGCAATAGCTCCTGTTGCTGAATTTTAGGCATATGCATGTATTATACTTGCTGATTTCCTGCTCTGAGGTAGAAGAGGTAGTATTATTCCTCTCGTCATCATCCAGAAACAAGAACAGCAAGGATTGGGAGGGGAAGGAACAAAAAATGCTTACATCTGAACACCATGTTGAGGGGGGTTATTTGTCAATTCTTTTTTCACTGCTGTGATACATTTCCACTGCATCCAATTTCCCCTGTGTAAAATGAAGATTATCTTCTCCTCACAATCTGACAAGTGCAGTAGGGAAAAAATGCAGAGGGAGAGATGGAACACATGTAAGAGTTCCAAGAGTCAAGTCTGGTGCCTCCTATAATTTGTGCCATTAGGGAATTTTCCAGGACTTTCTGCATGCAGAAAGGAAAAAGAAGGTCAAAGGTTCAGAGTCTTCATAACACTGCTCAAAACAAAGCCAGAGCTGCTTCCAGCACCAGAATGTTCCATGGAATGAGGTTGGAAGGATATCATGTCATTAAAATAAATTATCTAATTCATGCCTCTATCACAATTTTAAGTTGCTTAAACTAATTTTTGAGGTGTGACAGAGATTGCATTAAAATCAAGGAGCATCATACTTTGGTTTTGACTTGTGCCAGTTTTTTAAAGGGGGTCTATGGAAAAGTCATGGTGATTTTAGTGGGCTATGGATCAAAACAGAGTGGTTGGAGGAACAGAGGTCAACTGATGGAAAAGGGAATTTTGTCCAAAGTTTGTCTCTGAGAAGGAGGAGGAAAATTTGATGCTCCCTACCCTGGGATTCTCACCAAAGGTAAAAGGAGAATAAGAAATAGCACCAGACTAGTGAGATATCAAGCAGGTTGAGCATCAAGTCTCTTGCCTCTCAGCTCAGTACCCTGTAGAGTACCCGGCAGAGCAGTTTCCATGTGAACACCCACAGAGCTGCTGTGCCTTGTCCCTCCAGTGCCCCTCAATTTTGCCCATGCAGCTCAGCGCTCTCTGGCTCTTAGAAGCTGCAGCACTATTTCTACAGGCTGCTTGGGCATACAATCCTTTCTTATTTTTCCTTCCTAGAAACGGAGCCTTGCGCTCTTACTGCCTTAAACATCTGATTCCACAAAGCATCCCTGTACTTGCAAACTCAAGCCATGTGAGTAGCCTGTGAGTATATTTTGGATAAACTACTTGAGTTTTCTCCTTCTCATCATTAGGAGAGCTCATAGGAAATGAGAAGTGGAGGACTTGCAAACCTAAACCACTTTAAGTTGTTGACAAATATGTCTTTGGCTGAAAAGAGGAAATCATTATAGGATTATTTTCTGTAAATTCAAACCACTGTCAAGTCAAATATGAACATAAGAGTGGCTACACTGGGTCACACCAAAGGTATGCCTAGGCATCCTCTTTTTACAGCAGTACCCCTAAGCAGCTGCCTGAGTAAGAATAAGCACAAGTCAAGTAGATGGGACACTTCTTAAAAGTCTCCCACCTTCAACTGTTTCAGTTCAGGGAGTTCTAAAACTGAAAGAACAGAACAGAGAAGATGAAAACTGAAGCAAAACACAAATCTTAAATCCAACAGATTCATCCTAATAAGATGCGTTGGCAAAATTCACTTTCAGACGTAGTAGAAAGGATATTCAGAGCTTAAAATCAGCAGAAGAGCTAGCATCCACTCACAGTCTATCTGAGCTACAGTTTTCTCTATTTTATTTTATATTATTCAGTACTAGCAATAAAATCTGGTTACCTTTTAAAAATGCTATAAGGATAATATTGAGAGGAAAGGACCGTTTATTTGCTCTGTATCTAGCAGCGCTCACAACTGTAGAACATCACAACTGAGAAAGAATAATGCAATTTCAAAAGAAACAAGAATGAAGCATGTCAGCAATAATGTACGTAGAGCACTATACCTTCAATAACAGGCATGCACCCTCTGGCTCTGACTTAGAAGTTGTATGTGTATGCCCGTGTATTCACATGCACACATATGTACACTTAACTTGTGCAAAACCACTCTCTGTCACTGGAAGGGCAAATATATCAATGATCCATTTTGCAGAGCACCATTTTCTTTCCATCCATACACTCAAGGAACAGGATACACTCCAGAGCAGCTATTTCCCCCCCTAAATATCAATCTTTGTTTTCCATTCTGACCGGTGCTTGATTCACTGAAGCATCCCCCTGACAGTAAAACCCAACTGTCTATGATGTTCCTACGGCAGAAGCAGTAGGAATGACCAGTGCATGCAGTGACACATTATTCAGTCACATGTGCTCTCTGTAATCACACACAACCCTCCTCCCCTCCCCAAACATCTCCTCAGATTGTACCATGGCAGTCAGGAACCAGTCTGCCATCTAACACAGCTGGATTCAGCGACCACCATGGATGTGCAGCTTGACTTTCTTCTCAAACTTACAACCTTCCTCCACTTACTTGGCAAGACACAGCCAAATTCCTCAAGACATTCATGCTAAACATCCCCTTACATCTCTGGAAGGAGTCACCTGAGGACCATAATCCGGTCTATGAAACAAAGCACAGTGAAACCAATCAATTTAGAATAAATAAGAATCCCACAAGATGTTATTATCTCTAGGACTGGAATAGGAGAACGTAAGCAAGCAAGAGGAACATGGCTCCTGCTGCTTAAGGACTGGAAGTGAAAAGAAAACCCAGATTAGAAAAGCGTTAGACAGTCAAGTGGAAGTGCTTGTACACTGCTAAAGGTCCCAGGGACAAGTTGACTGGTTACTGCTAGTAAAAAGGATCAAGGTGAATAACAGAGGCTTTAAGACACAAACTGAATAGCTGATACAGAAATCTGCTAGACCAGAGGGAGATAAGAGACTCAGCTGCTGAATTTATTTGTGAAAAGTCATGGACATCTGAGATGATGTATCCACAAAAGCACAAGGGAATGCACTATGTATTAAAGACTCAGTCTAAAGGGAGAATCTGGCAAAGTCCAGCCTCTGGTGGGCTCTCCAACCCCCGTACAGCTTGGGAGGGGTGAATCTGTAACTCTCAGAGATACCAAAACAGCCCCAAATCCAAGTTCTGTCCCTTACAAAGTAATGAAACAATTATGGGACAATTCTTACTATAATGAATGCAATACTATAAATTACAGAGCTAGGTTTTGTTGACTTCAGAGTTCTGTTAAAGCAGCAGTAAAAACACAATACTGCTGGTTAGTGAAGGAAACATATAATTCCTCTGCTTGCTGATCTCTTTTTAGACAAAAATTACATTACTTGTGGATACTGAGCCACCTTAGCATAGTTCCACCCTTTGTTAGGTGGCAGAAAAGTGAGTTTCTGAGGTGGCCCTGACCACAAGAGGAAGAATCCTTCATCCAAGTGGCTCCAGTGGCAGCTTATTCCTCGGAGACCTCAGCCATCCTCACTCCCTTGACCAAGGAGAGCACAGTGCTCTCAGTTGGTGCTGAACTTATTGACCAAATTGCTCATGTGCACTGAAGAATTGTTGTGTATAATAGAACTGGCTGATGTTTTTCTTCTTGTTCTTTGAATGAAAACTGACTTCTCACCCAGCAAGGCTATTTTTTTTCAGTGAGAAAGTATGTTATCTGCGTAATTTCTTTTTGCAACTTTTTTTCCAAAATATCTCATTTAGTACTTACTAGGGGAAATGACACTGTAATTCTCGGTTTATATTTTTTTCCTAGTCTTGATTTTACCTCCGTACAGAAGGTTTTCTTTGTGAGCATATTATCAAAAATTCCTAAAAAAATAAAAAGTTTTTTTTTCCAAATTACAACAGAACATAGCTCTTAAAATAAGAAAAAGCATTGAAATTATTGATAAAACTAATTTAAAGCACTTTCCTTCGGCTAGCCCTGAGAACCTGTGAAGTTGTCTCAGATTTAAGATCATTTGGAATTCAGTTAAATACAGTAATTAGTTGTAAGTCCTTCCCATCTATTGTAACAGCATTGCTAGGAACTCCTCATGTATTTGAAAGGAAGAGCTGAAAGTCAGAGAAAGAATAATTTAGTAGATAGCTCAGAGGTATCATTAGCAGCAGCAGCATGATGTTAAGACAGGGAAATTCAGGTTAAACAGCAGGAGAGGAGAGTGAGCGCAGTCATGGGTGTGATGAGGGGCGAGAGCCACTCTCCCATCACGTAACCCCAGGCACATCACTACCAGAAAGCTCTCCCCACACTCGACTCTTCATCCACTTTTTCTCTAAATATAACTTCCTGACAGTCTTAAATTACAGGACAGCCCCCAAAACAATTTTTAAAACTATATTGCTCAGAAGATGAGAAGTTGTCTTTCTACACTGAAAATCTATAGACTTCAAACACTTTTCTCTTGCTGCTGCCCCTCCACCATGACCACACCTCTGGGTCGACAGGTCCTTGTGGACACCACAGCTGTCTCATACCTCTAACCAAATGCTCTCAGGGTTTTTCAAGCTCATCTGCCAGCCCTTGCGCCTTCTCCCCACACAGAGCAGATTTTGAACCTTTCTAACCGTATTAGCTTCATGTATTTTAAGACACCACTGAGACAAAAAAAAAAAAGTTGCAGAATTACCTTTTTTACTTTAAAATATTTGTACTTTTTTTAACAGGTACAATAATATTTCACTGTTGTGTCTCTTTTAGGAAATAAAAATGTTTAAACACATCAACCTGACATCCACAAAACCTGCTACAAGCAGAGCAGGATTTAAGCACTGCATAATCTTTCCCAGAGACTTTTTCAAACAAAGATGCTGTGGTTTTATTTGGTTTCTATTTAACTCTCCTGAGAGACCTCTCTTTAAATCCAGGCATGAAAAATACATTCTCAGTCCAGACACTGAGATTTTAGAAAAGAGAAATGCAATAAGACAGCATTTCATTTGCAAGTCTTTTACATTTTAACAGTGTCTATTGCTTTCCACTCAGCAAACATTACTGAAACTGCTGCTCCCTACAATAAATTTTCTTTAAAATTGTAATATTTTAAATAGTGCACATATAGTATATAAGCAAAATAAAAAGCTTTAGTACTTCTGCAAATGTGTGGGCACATGAGACGCATGTATTTGTGTCTGTGAACGGTATGTATGAGCAGACTATAAATGACATACACTGTATATTCATATGCATGTCACTCTGATTCGAAATATAATGTACATAATTTCAGAAATAACAATATTAAGAAAATGAACAGCTAAATCCAGCCAGCAAACACCACTGAATAGGTACTTGGGAAAAGTAGAAAAAGAGCTAACTTGTCATACATGAAGAAAAGAGACAGATTTTAGTCATAATAAAAATAATTCAAGTTTTTCTAGTGTTTAGTCATATTATTCAGGTTCTAAGAAAGGCGGGGAAATTGAATAGAAATGATTAGGATTTGTTTGCATATTTTGGTGAGCTTTTCCATAATAATAAATGTAGCTCAGACCCCTTTAAGCCAAGTTATTGTGTCTGGGAGTTCTGTTTTAAACATGCTCTGGGGCATCTCATTGTTCCCACTGAGTGTAAAGTAGATTGTTTCTATGCTTAAGAAACTACAGTGTGTGGGATTAAATAATACACTTAATGAAGAAGCTGAAATGACTGCATTCTTGCTGTTTCAAAGGGATTCCAGGAAAGAAAGCCACCCAGGATCAGTAAAAACAGACTTCTACCATCTCATATTTTATTAATACACATTCTGTAGTGCAGCCTACTTAAAACTGCACTTAAGGAGTATCTAGCTATGATATTACACCACACTGGCTTCCTCAGTATAAATCTGAACATCTCATCTTTCAACTTATTTATCCTTCCAACACACCCAGGGCCAGTCCTGGCCAGACGAGTACTTGAGTACGGAGAGGCTGAGTCACATGCTAGTGATCTGTGAAAGAGAAGAAAAGTGAATCCATGTTTCTAAATCCTAGACTATTAACCTAATCACTTGAGTAGGGCTACTGAAATGACAGGCTCCTGTGTCAAACTAGATCATGGGTTTTGACATGGCAAACAAAACTCAAACCTTTACAAAATCCTAGACATGTGAAGCCTCCTACAGTCCCACAGATGAGCACATAATGCCTTCTGTAGCTGTAACCAGGGTGCTGGGCTTAGTGTTCTGCGTCTTTTGGATAGGGAAAGTTGCCACCCATACCATTTGCATAACGGGCATGTGGGACAGCCCCCAGGTCTGAAGGTGGGAGGCAGCCTGGACAACCTGCGCCCAGACAATGCTTCCACCAAGCACAAAGAAACTGCAGTGAAAACTATTTGACCAGCTACCACGCAATGTCATGAACATTCTGGTTTGTGGCAGTATAACAGCACAGTTGATTCTTGCAAGCCACTTAGGAGACCCTATTAACCTGCACTAACAGATGAACCAATGCTGAGGTAACAAAAAAGTGATGGCCAAGTTTGGCCTATGGAACCCTAAATGGTCTGGCTCCTGACACTCCAATTCATTGTCCCATCTGAGCTTTGCTGCCCCTTTGCTTTTGATATCTCACGTCAAAGGGGAATTAACTGCTATGTCATGTCTATTTCAGACACATTCCCATGTTCTCATCATCTTCCAATGATCCTCCAACATATTTTCCTATCTTCCTGCACAGTGTTAGCTTAGGAGAACTGCTCCCTTCATACTTCATAAAGTACCACCTCTATTTCAAACCAGGGGAATCAGTGTTCCTTCCCTGCCTCACTTGACTCCAGTTAGAGAAGAGAAGGACCTGGATAAGCAGTTGTAACATCTGGGAGAAGCAGAGATGTGCCCTCAGTTAGGCATATGCTTCTCAGTGGTGTTTAGTCTTGGAAAACTTAAGAGGATAAAAGCCAGCTCTTTAGTCTCTTTTTGTCACTTCATGTCATGTACCACTCTTTGCTCCAGCTTACGAGTGGGCATGTGCCACATGTTTTGCATACCCCCTGTGCATGCCCCCGCTGGCATTTGCCATGCTTCACAGATGGATCAGCAGTGGCAAGCACACACACACCTGCCAGTTTGGGACACAGGTCTGTAATGCTGGTTTTGCTACCGAGCTAGCCAGAACCTTTCATTTATTTTGGAAAGGGTAGGGGTGATTATGAGAAAAAAGAAGCTGCCAAAAGGCTCTACCGCTGGTATTGGCACTTCTCTTCCTTGCTAAAGCACACAGGGGCTCAAGCCAAAGTCATTTAACTTTTCTGTCGCTGACTTTTACCCTCTGTTGGGTCATAGAGACACAGTGTTCAAAGAAACAGCTGTAATGATTTGAGTGCTAAAGCTTAATGCCTTTTGGAATTTAATCCAAAATGCAGACGTGATCTTTATATCCTTCTCAGTATATATACAGAAGTAAAAGGTTTATTTATTAAATTCCACTTTTAAAACATTTGTGTGTGAAAAATATTCAAGCTCCCTCTTCAGCATTTGTGGATAGGCTCTAGAGTTTATCTCTGATGGCCAAAGTTATTGCAATTAGCAAAATCAAACAGCAGGATAGAGACAGCATAAATGAAACATTATCTTCTGCTGCCAATGCTTGCATCATCCTACTGAGCTCATCCTATAAAATACCTAAAAGGTGAGCCAGATGCTTGGAACCATAAATTGTGCACTTCCCTCCCATACCAGCTACCAAAGTGCACCATGGACACTGCCCTGCCTCTGTAACTGTAGCTCTTACTCACTCTTTTTTCTGTTTTCCCAGGAGGCAGCCTTGGAATTCTTGTACTCCTCCCACTGGAACACATCCTCTGCTCTGTGCGTGGTCACCAGCCAACAATCTGTGGTGATGGAAGCAACTTTTGATAAAAAAGTGTTTTTGCTACACATCAGCATGCTGCAAGGACTGCTCAGACCAGAAGAAAACAGGAAGGTGAGCATGAAGAAAAGGTTCATACCTTCCTGTTTCTCTGCTCACATCTGATACTGACCCTGCTGAATTTTGCATGAAATTTAATGTTCACAAGGAAGTTATAAATTCATACAAGTCTGCCTAGACTTGAAAGAAACAAAAAAAAAAAGCAAAAAAACCAAAAAAAACCCCAAAACAACAAGAAAAAAAACAAGCAAAACCCAAACTTCTACTTGAAACTCAGCAGACTGGTGAGCCCACAATGTTATACCTGTTGCTGTCTTGCTTCCCTATAACCCTTCTCCATAGAGCCTATGCAAACATGTGATGGCTAGCACAAGAGCTGGCTTAAATTGCTCTATGCCAACTGAGAGCCACCTACTCTAGAGGAATTCATTGCTAGTTCCTTACAGCCAGATGCCAGATTCATTGTGCTTCCTCAGCCAAAAAAAGAAGTAAAACCACATATACTCACATGAAGCCACTCAGAGAGTTGTCCTCACAACTACAGACAGCATTATTTTCATTTGGATTTTTAGGTTAAAATATCAGAAATCCAGGCAATAGAATATAATTCAATAATCTCCACATATTTGTCCTCTAAAGGAGTTATGGATCCTGACAGTTTTAACCCTAAACTTCATGTACTGCTTCAAAATTAAATGGAATTCAGCATAAGAAAACTCCAGCCTTAATGCTTTCAGAAAGTATCTGTAGCTGCAACATACCGTCACACTGACTAAACCTTGTCTACCCTGACCACTGTACTATCTGTCACTCTAAAGCTACTACGGATGTATTGCACTCGCTTATCTGTTCCCCTAAAGCTTGGAGATTTATGGACTGCAAAGTCTATTTGTAAAACCTACAGTAGTTTGAGTGTGAATTCTTCACAATAAATTTTGCTTTCAACACCCTAGGATTTTCCTGTTACTGATTTGTCACATCCTGGACACCTTTGGTGAAATGGAGTCCCATAATATCTCTGCAGAAATGGGAAGATGACAAATATGCAATACCTGACTAGCAAGATTCATAATGTCACACAACTCCTCTCTAAAGATTACCATCTGTTCTAGGAAGATGCTGGATTGTCGGAACCATAAACCTTTCCATGGGAAAGACTCAGTACAACTACAATAATATCAACTGGCACAGAAGAGAAATAGGAAACTTAGCTGACAGGATTCTCAGTTCCTCACACCTTATTTTTCAGTGATTTTTTTTTTTTTTTTACTCAGATGTTATCTTTATTTACAGATCTAGCAGTGTTTTCTTCCGGGTGGGACAACTGAGTGTGTCCATTGTTCCTCTTAAACACCCTCAGTAAATAAGCATCATTGTACTGACTTCAGGACCTTTTTTAGCTGATAAGGCTGTTAGGTGCTCTGTGTTCTGGTGTCTTCATGGAAAACAAAGAGACAAAGCAGAGGCTATAAGGAAACAGATGTTGTCTAGGGGAAGAAACATCTCTTATGTATTTATTATAACAAACGTATATTTGAATTTTTCCATTAATATTTGAACTGAAAGTGCTGAAGGTGCTTATGAAGTACATACCCCAGCTACAAAATGGATTTAAATATGGGTTCTTTATGCAGAACTCCTAATCAACTCTGTCTCCACATGGAGAGGAGAGAGAGGACCTGAGCACTGTGGTCAGTATCACACAACCTACCCTGCCACAGGGACACCATCCACCTCTACAAACCACAGTTTTGCCTCTGAAAAAAAGACTTCTTGACCTGAAGAAACTGCTCTCTCGTTTCTCAGCTCCTTCCATTCCTTTCGAATTGTATTGCCAAAGCTGTACCCACTGTTGCGGGTTATTCAATAGGAGGTCATGCAACCAAATGATAAGCTGCGGGCAGGTAGTAGCAATAGAAGATATTTCTCTCTTCCTGAAGTGATTCATGAGAAATGAATTAATCTGGATGCAGGTCTGGCTGAAAGCAGCACTGCTTCAGGTGCGTCTGCTTCTGTCTCTGCTTGTGACTGTCCTCCTGTCGTCACCCTGCCTCATCAGCACCAGGTTCCTGCAAAGCCGCTTGCCACAGCTCTTCACCCCCGCGCTCATGCAGAGGGGTATGAGATGCCTTTTTCCAGGTTAGAGGCAAGAAAAGGGAACAAAGCTGAGCAAGAGAGAAGGATAGCTTAATAAAACAAGTCAGGGGGGAGAGAGAGGTTTCATTAGCCAGGGTGCCAGCTTTGAACTATAGCCTTTTAACGAGGCAAACTCCAGGCTTGGTCATCGTCTGTCATTACTTCAGAGCAGGAGCCACACAGGCCTCTGCATGTGTTCATACGTATATGGCAGGGCAGCATGGGAAGCCTTTAATAATTAAGTTCAAGTACATTCCTGTTTACTCCCGAGTATGCTGTTTAAACACATTCATTTTTCCAAAGCTGCCAAGCCCTGTGCCTTTTGTTGCCCTGAATGTGGGGCAGACCCCAGTGTCTCTGGGCTGGCCTCTCCCCTTGCCAAGCCCACTGGCTCTGCCTCCTCCTCCTCTCCCTCCTCCTCTTCCTCTGAGGTGGTAGATTTCCACCTTCACTGAGCTGTGGCAGGTCTGTCTTCTTCCCATTTAAAGTCATCTCAGTCACAACCGCTGCCACCACAGACAAGTGCACGTTATTATTAATGCATTATTAAATTTTATCTCACATTTAGAGCCTTGTCGATGGTGCTCACTTACAGACACTGTGGTGATAAGCACTATAGGAATGGCTATAAATAATGAATACTATCCCTCTCATGTCTCTCCCAGTCTCCCAACCCAGTAGGCATTCACTGCAAGGCAAATGCAGATCAACTCCATTTTATTTTTACTGATTAAAAGTATCATCAGGGTGGGTAGTTGCCACAAGGCAGGCAAAAGTCTGCACCTACTGTGGGAGACAGCCCAAGATATTTGAGCAGCCTCTGTTCCCACCAGGGTAGCTTTCTCTAATAGCAGCACTAACTCTAATTTGCCTGCTACGTCCCTGCTCCTTGCAGGGCTCCAGAAATCGAGAGAGGGGGTGGAAATTCAGAGAAACTGTCCAAATTCTCCTGGTGTTTGCTCTTAACAGCTCAAATGCACAAGGAAATTTTTAGTTGGGGAATGCATCATCTCCAGCATTTGCCTGCCATCCAGCAAAGTTCAGACACCCACTCGTTCCAAATCAGAGCCCTAAAGAACAGAGTGACATCTCAGCTCAGCTTGTCCTACCTCATTAATGTTTGCTGTTCATTTTTTCTTTCTTCCCTTCTTCTGTAGCTCCTGCAAATTAAGTCTTTGAATGTTGTTAATACTCCTGAGCATCTGCAGTTCTTGATCACTTATCTGTTGAAAGATGTAGGGGATCTTTGCTGCCACCTGAGTATCTGTAGGAGTTTAGAAAGAAAAATTTGGAAAATAAAATCTTCAGGAGAATACTGAGAGGTTTTACATGAAGTGCTGCAAACCCTTTGGTTTTAGTCTCAGAGATGACCAAATTAAAATCTAGATTAATGCTCTGGAACAAGATACCATAATCTCTTCATAGCTTTGTAATAGAGAAAAGTGCATAACATGGTTCAGATCTCAAAGGAATCCTGGAATCAGAATAGATATGAAAATCAGGCTCCACTCCATGTATCACTAAAGTTGGACTGGTTGGAGTTATGGATTAAATTTGTCTCATCAAGCAGGTTTTCAGCTGGCAGTCCAGATAAGATGCCAGACGTAAAGCTAAAATAGGCAGAAAATGGTTTTATAACTTGCAAAAATATCTGAGATAACATATTTTTTGTTCAAGTGAAGTTAAAATGTCAAAAGCAGAGTTATTTTCATAAGTAAATGTCCAGAGGAAAATAAAAAAAACAAACCAAAACATCTTGGGTCAGTTACAACATTTCCTTCTGTTAATGTTGTAATATTTAACTTTTATTTTGACTTGGTTTTCAGTTGTGTATAATTAGTTTATATTTAACAATAAAATGTTCTTTAAGCAAGGAAATGTGGGTGGTTTTTTTTTAATGCTGAAAATGTCCCAACATTTTCTCAAATGAACAAATATATTGGGAGGAAAAAAACCTTTTCCAGCTAGAAGAAACTCCAATTTTAGTACATCCTTGTCTTTTGTGTATCAGAAACACAGTTCTGTGAAGAAATTATCATCTGCTACATCTCAGATACAAGCCCTGAAAGCCAGTCATCTCCCCTGATATTAAGACTAAAGATACCACTGACTTCATCAGGGCACGACTAGACCTTATCACAGACTCCTTTAGTCCTACCACATGAAGCCTGAAGGAATCCAAAATTACCATGGAAAAAACTTCTCAGATTTCCTGCTCTTGAGGCCTCCTGACTTCCCTCCAACCTAGACTCGTATTTGTCAAGCATTTGACTGAGGCTCCCAAAAGTTTTTCACTTAGTACTTTTGCTTAAGCTGCTTCAAAACTTGATGCTGTCTTGTTTAAAACTCAGGTTCCCCATTGTTGTGTTATTTTCTGAAAGATGAGATGAATTTTAAAACATTATCATAACGTATGGACCTATCTCAGCAATCATACTTTGTACTACAAAGCTTTCTCACAGCACACAAAGAACATGTCTCACACTGATAGGTTTAATCACCAGGGTACATTATATCACCACTAAGGGTGTATCCTCCTATAAAGCTGGGTTTCAATCTAGCATGGTTACACAACTTTTGGTTGCCTTAAAGTAGAAGAAAAATGAGTTCCTGCATGCCTGCAGAAAACTCCTTGGATGCACCCTCAGGAATATATAATGAAAACCACAGAGAAATTTGATAATGAACCAAAGCATTCAAGCTTATTTAGCACATATATTCACCCTGATGTCATTTACATCTTCTGTCATTACTTAAGTACCATATAAATTTATTAATAAATGTTTGTATTTGAGGCAGCTTACATTTGTGAACCTTAACCTCAAACCTTCAGCATCAAGCCTGATTTTCAGGGACACTAAGCACCCACATGTCCCATTAGTTTCTCTTTTGCCAGGGTCTCCCAGCAATACAGAAAGCTTTGAGAGTGAAAAAAACCTCAAGCAGACAGGGAACAGTTATCACTCAGCACTCCCAAGATCTGATTCAGAGTTACTACCAGTTGCCCTAGAGCTCCTCCAACACCACAAAGTACTAACTCATCAGAGAGAAGGAAAAAAGAAGGTAGTAGCAGCTGGGCTCAGTGAAATAACGCTGTCAAGATCCCTCTCCTAAAGTGGAGATGGCAATCAGTCCACTCCAATATTTACTTTGTTATCTGCCCACCACAACAAACAATAATTAGATTACCATGGGTCAGGTTTTTTTCTAGAGAGGTCACACAACCTTATGAGATGCTGTCTTGACAAGCCAATCCTAGCATATTCCTTTCAGATTAGAAGCATTTTGCACAGGACCTTTACTCAAAGTTTCACCATTTACAATTACAATATAGTCATTACACAATATACAAAACAGGGCATGAAACACAGGGCCCATAAATTACAAAAATGAAGGCATAAAATATCAAGTCTTACACACCTAACTCAGTTCATAAAGGAGAAATGACAAATGCGTTTTTCAAACCAAAAGGGGAACAGCAAACTTCTCAAAGGGTCCAATAAACCCTCCCCAGCCACCTCTTAGTCATCAGGGCTTTCCCTACACCTACACAGTGTTTCTCAGGATTGAAGAGGATTAAGTATCTCCTACCATAAAGGTTTTCACGAGCTCGCACATGTCAGAAGTCCTCAGAAATCATATCATAAGCTGTAAGTGGTGATGCTCCCAGTGCTGTACTTTTGGGAGGCAGGCTTGCCTGAGATAAATGTTGCTTGGAATACAAGCTGTTTCTTCTCTTATCAAAGAAAAATTTTGTATCCTGAGGATTCCCCCATAAATTAGCCAAGCCCCACTGCTACACCCACTGCTTCCCTACAGCAACACAAAGAATATGGTAACACTCATTAGAGCGCACCACCAGGGAAAAGTCTAATTGCTGGATTTACATTTTGTAGGCAACGTGTATTTATACTAATAATTCTATTTTGTGCTGCTTTACTAGTCAGAGAAGAAAAAAGCATATTGTATTAAGCTTCAGCCCCCAAGCACCGAAATAACACTAACAGATCTAGAGAGACGGGCTTTCATATAATTGGCATCTACCCACAGAATGCAGTTGATGATGAAGCATATTTCCAGCAGTTCACAAGAAGGGCATGTGATTCCCTGAGGATTTTTCAACCTTTAATATTCACCTATCTTTGGGAGCATCTACTCATCTCATCATTACAGCAGTGCTAGTCACTTCACTGATTGAAGTGGGACTGGAAAAAGCAGCACTTTAACCTTGCCCATTTGGATCTTAAGCATTATTGCCCTCAGTGGTCACCTCCAGGCTCCCACAGAAAATAACTTTAAGAAGGAATAAGAAGCTGAAAAATTAGTCATCCAACCAGAAACAGTACCAGAACCTGATACATTCAGATATGTCTTTTTAAAAGAGCTATATATTTTTTGTTCATTTTACAATGTCCTCAAATCTTGGAGGACACACACACACAAAAACTCCTTCTCTACAGTACTCTAGTGTCTCTGCTTCCAGCTGCAGCTGAAGTGAAGAGGTGCTAAGCTGCTGGCCAACCTGACTTTTTTTCTTGAAATGAGTTCATCAAAACATTTTGCAATCTGCAAAAGTGCTCAGATTTGATTCAAGATTTCCACAGGCTCTTATTTTACCTGAATAAGTTCAACCGGTCTTAATATTCTTTTTCCTGTAATATTATAAAAGTGGGAGTTCTGGACCCATCAAACTGATGAAGGATAAGACAAAACTTAAAGCCAGTATGAACTTTTCTAAAGATCAAAGTTGTCAGATGCAAAGGTTTGGCTTGGGACTGTCTTGACAACTGCTAATAAAAAAAGTTAAAAGCAAAGAAAGAAAGAAATACTTGTCTTACTCATAATAGCTTCACGTAAACTTAAATCTACATAAAACGTAATTAAAGGCTTCTTCTAAAAGGAGCTGGAAGCCATGGTGTTACGTCTCCCTTCACACTTTTTTTAATCTGATTGAGCAACCTCAAAAGAACTCCTTTACGCATCTTTCTACGGCATGGTTGCTTCACATTACCTCACGTAGCTCTTTTACCAGAGCACTGCACATCCTGCTTCTGGCTTCTTTACCTGGAAACACATTCCCACAAAGTAACACTGTGCTGTTAATGCTTTAACATTTGATGTTCTCCTCACCTTAATTTTACATAGCACTGCCAAATGTAAAACATCTATTTGCATGGTTCTAATTGCAAAGTGACCCGTTCCCCTTTAAAACCACTCAGCTTCTGTGTGGGAGAATTTGTAAATGAAAATAGGTGACACGCTTCCCACGCACTTCAGCAGCAACACAGGGCTGGAAGAGGGACAGTCCTGTCTGTTGGAGACTGGATGGATCTTTCATGAGTGGGATATCAGCCTTAAGTCCTCTTCCAACTCACCCTGAGCTGCTCAGCCACGAGTCTTCTGAAAGCAGGCTTTTATTTTCTGAAAAAAGGGACACAGTTGCAAACATCATGTTGAGCCATGAGTGCTTTATAGCCCGACTGCCAGTGAAATAGGTACACACACCAGAGGGGTCCAGGAAGAAGGGTTACATGAATTGCAGGCAGCATTGGAGGGAAGAAGCTGCTGCTGAACAAATGCTGTTTACTGTCAGACTATGCATGACCTTTTCACTAGGTACAAGATGGGAAAACTGTGGAGCATGTACTGATTAGGTATATGGCTCCAAAAATACCATTTGGAAAAAGAAAATCCTTCATTACAGTGTAATAGGAAATATGTTGGAACATAGGAAAGCCAAGAATAACTCATTTTCTAAAAGTCCTTATCTTTCCTTTTTTATTCCTCGTTTAAATACTCTTTAAAGCAGTCGCTCTGGTGTAGAGAAAAGAAAGGGAGAAAAAAAAAAGTTCAACCTTTTTTTTACAGTTTCTGGAGCAATGACTGCTAACAGCACCTCCCCTGGTGCTGTGCTCCCATGCTGCGCAGCGCACACATGGCCGTCAGAGGCAACGACACATCGCAAAACCAGCCCAGCAGAGGAAGCAGACACCATGGATATTTTTGCTGATACTGTTCGTGATCAGCTGGGGTGGGGACCGAACTTTTACACCCTTATTTGATTTTGGGGCAGACAAGCCTATGCAGGCTTAATTATTTCCTCGTTCGTAAAACAATGTTTATCCCAGAGACTCTCCAACAGGCACCCTGCAACTTACAGAGATTACTATTTGGTGTTTTAAAGGAGGAAAATATCAGGAGTACATTGTAGGCTGTTTTACACGGTGGGAGAAGACTGGTGACATCCTTACCTGACCTCCTGAAGTGTGCATAAGGCCAGCATGCAACTGCTAGCCCATATCAACCCTTCATCCAATCCTGCTGGTCCCACACACCAAGTCCAAGACAAGGGTCATTTGCAGGGCAGTGGTATGATCTCACCCCTACGAAGTCCTACAAAGGCAGAGACTTCTGTGCTGGATTAAATCCTTCGTAACTGAGTGTATGACTCCTTTAACAACACCCAGGATCTAAGGAGGTCTCATTGCACAGTCACGGGCTCACACCATGTCCCCTGGCCAAGACACAACCCCAGACAAAAACCCATAGCTGTAATGTAACCTACCTCCTGACACGTTTCCATGACACGAAGAGTGGAGATCTTATGCATTAAGACAACATTGGGTTGAGAGCTCTGTCCAAGTCCTGGGCTTGCTGTTGACACCAGGCTTCAGGAATGGAACAGACTTGACGTAGTCAATGGCTGTCATATGTCTTGAAGAAGTGGTTGCTTTTATCCAAGCAGTTGCAAATCCTTGGCCTGTTTCCCTGGCTGGCCACTGGCTTAATGTGGAAGGCAGGCTATGGCTTTCTGCATTAGCTGATACCAGAGGGTCCCTAATGGGGCTGCACACCATTTTTCATATTTCAAAATTTAAATGAATTCTTTTTGTTAACAAGAAAAACTTCGTCAGACTAAAGGAAGTAAAAAACACAACTCCTTTTCAAGTTTTCTGTCCATAGTCTCTAATTCTGCTAAAAATAATTAAGACCGGGTGCTCATCAGTGAAAAAACTTCATGTTTGTCCATAAGGAGCTCTGAATAGCTAGTCAGTATAAATACTGCATAAAAAATAAAAGTAATGAAGGGAGGGATTTTTTCTTCATTTGTTATTTTTGGGGAGAAAAAACAACCATCTGTGTTCCAAATGTGTTGCTTTTCAATGATCCACAAGCTGTTTCTACGGCTTTAAATTATTTGACTTTGCTCTTCTTTCGAATGGTTGCCTTCACCATATTAAAATACAGTGCCTCATCCTGCTGAGTGCTGTGCTAGTTGTCTGGCTGCTCTGCTAGATAAGCATTGTACAGGTCTGGAAATGATAACCTACACAAGAGGGCAGTTTAGTTTTCCATTCAATAGCACAGGAAGGAAGAAAGCAAAGCAAAGTTCACATAGCTTTGGTGAAGATTTTACCTGAAGTGCAGTTTTATATATTTTTGGTGACAGCAAAATTGGTTTAGTTCCTGTCTGCAGCCATCATTAATGTTTTCTCATCGTACCTGAGCTAGCTCTAAAATGCCTAGAAATTAGGTATTTAAATGTTTAAAATGGAAAAAAAAATGCATGTACAAAAAAAAAAGTCTTCCTGCATGTATAAAAGAAAAGCTTCCATAGACATTGCTTGTACTGAAAGCATTTTATTTTGATTGAGAGCAGATTGTTCACTCCTATCACCAGTTTGAGATTGGGCAGAACACACGGGTGTCCGTTTTCACAATATAATGATCTTTATGTACACACAGATGTACATACAAAGACGTACAAATGGCATTTTTGGAAATTTAGCACTTATAATTGTTTTGGTATTCAGATCTATATTTACTAGCTAGCCCAGCACACATATATTATTAAGAACATTGTGAATTCATCAGTTATTTAAGGTAGAGATGTAAATGAAAAAATATTTACACAAATATCTGCAAACACTATGCATCATTCTCTTTGTCTTCAGGAGCACAGCCACATGCCAGGTCTTTTGTATATTAAATGACCAAACACACACTTAAATCAAATAGCTGTTCCATTCAGCCTATGTTTTCCACAAGTCGTTAGACATGCTATGTTGAAAGGAGTGACTTTGTGCACATTCAGCTTTTTCAAAGAAACATCTGTGATTTAATGACCAGATCTAAGCCATACAGAAGTCTGAACTCTGGGAAACTTGCAGCCTGACTGCCGTCCACCCAGGAAACTCCCTCTATAAAGGAGTCTATAAAGATGCCATTCACACAGTCAGTCACCAGGGCCCTGGTGCATAACAAACTTAAAAAACTTTTACTGAAGTCTGTCCTAGAGAAACTCAAACCAGTCAAAGTATGAGAGTCACCAAGACTCCTGAAAACACAAAGAAACACTTCCTCTGAGACAGGCATCTTTTAATGAGAGCAAACATTCCCCTCTCTGAAGAAGGCAGCAGGAGACGGATATGTGCAAGGAACAAACTCTGTCTGTCTATTGTACTTCCACGGTTCCCATTACCACAGCATTTTAGAGACTCATAGCTTAAATGCATTTCTCCCTAAGATGCCCCAATGAGGGACGGAAGCGCTATCATCTTTTGGGACAATAATTCTCTCCACAACAGGAAACCCAGCATAAAATCATTGGAGCTGTTCAGGTCAGAGTAGGAATATATTGATGACACTTCTGCTTTTCAAGGGTCTGCTTTTAAGTTTCTCATTAACACCTCAAATTTTCATTGAATATTTGTCAATGTCTAAGAACATTCAAATTTAATTCCACAAATGTAAGCACAACAGAGATCATGTGCAGATTCTCAAGTATTAAAAGACATGCCAAAAATGTTTTATTCTTCTCCCCACATCACATACCCTTCTTCCAAAGCCCTGCATTTTTTTCTTTCCTACTCACACAGACAAAAAGGGCTCAGATTCACTTAAGTCAGAAGCACTGAAAATGTTAAGAGTTTTAGAGAATCTTATCAAAACTATCTAAACAAGCTGAATCTGTAAAAATGGACAGCAAATCTCACCAAAGCGGTCATACATCCTTTCACTCCTTGTGGTCCATCAGATATTCCTACAGTATTCTATCTCAAGAATGGAAATGGAAAAAATTGTGCTGCGTGTCCTGCAGTGACTTACACACATGCCTGGCTTTAAATCCTCAGGGGAGCAGGGCTATTCCAATAGACCCCTCATTTAGGTGCACCAGCTAGCCTTCTCCAGACATATCTCTTCTCCTACAGACTACACTGAGACCCCAGCACAAAAACTTTTATCCCTAGTTGCAGTACCAGCTATCTCCTGCCCCTAGGATGCTCTCTCAATTGTGCCAGCTCAGCTTCCTACAAGGTAACACTGTGAACTGCATCAGGAACCAATCCAAATTAAATATAACCTATTCATTCATCATTTTTCCTTTTATTTTTTACAAAGTTATGTTTCAACTGAATCAGTGCCCTGATGCATTTCACTGCACAGTCACGCAAACGCTGTGTTGGCACGATACAGTGGACAGGCACTGGGCAGAGACTGCTAAAACCAGCTTACACAGCACTGCTGTCTAATATTTAACCATGATCATAAGCTCCTAACTCTGGTCCTCTGAACTGCAACTGAATTAGACACAGGAAGCAAAGCAAACAGTGCAATCTCCTGCATCTCAGCTCAGGGCTTCCATCATCAGTCACCAAAAACAGCTGGAAATACTTCACAAGTTTCATGGTTTGTCCATGTTCCTCGTTCCATTTCTGCATGTTAGAAATGTTGATAAAAAGTATCCACAATAATAAAAAGAAAGCTTACAGAAAAGTTTTACTATCTCTACCTGAGCTGCTGCCTAAAGCCTGAAAGATTATCGGAGCAGAGATATGTCTCAAAAACAGGTTTAATCCACTGAAGTCAGTTGCAAAGCTTTCAACAATTTGTGTACAGTCACACAAATTTTTATTTCCAAATACATACAAGCAGATACACATTTACCTTGAGTTACAGAGATGAGAATCTTATAATCTCTGATTTGTAGTTAATAGAAATGTGATTCCAGAAGAATGTGCTGTAACCCAGCACCTCTGTAGTCTCCTAAATGTGCGTTCCAAGAAGAATTAGGTAATTTCATGATGAGTATTCAAGGTTTAAATCCTTCAGAAAAAGACATTAAATATAATTTCTTACCTTTACTTAACTTTTGCAGTTTTGCAAAAGATTTATCATCACAGTGAGTATTTGTGTTATAATGATAAATACTGTTTCCATTGTCCTTGTATATGCTTTGACAAATGGTCTTGGCTCTTGGCCTATGGTTTGCACAAGGATTACAGCAGCAAATGAATTGGCCTCAAATACTGTAATAACACCATGGACCACTTCAAGCTCACCACAAGGCTGATAGTGCCTCAAAAAATACAGTCCACTGAGCTGCTACAAAAAACATAGCTTTCAATTCTCAAACAGTATATAACAAAATAACAAAGTAAAAATTACCTTTGCAAATGGGACTGATTCTGTGTTTCAGGAAGGCTCAGTCCAGGGCAGATGATTACTTCAGGAAATCTCTGTAACTGTAGTCTCCCCTGACCCTCCAGTCCATTTATCCCTTCTCCATAGAAGGAATCCTAAAATACTGGAATCATGCTATGTCCTCTGTAAAATCTTATGCATTGCCTGTTTTTTCCTTAGCTAATCTGTAGTGCATTTCTGGTCCTTACGTGCCACTGGAAAACAGTATGAAAAATCAGTATTGGCCTCTGCATTGGAATATGATACATTGTTTGAAGTAGAGACTATGGTTTCTAAGAGATTACATATTAAGAGCACTTCATGTTGTTCCTTCATAGGACTGGATGGGAGAACTGACAAGGCCAGGCTGGTCCTTTACAACTGTCTTTCCCCAGAAGTCCTCCACTGAAACAATAGGGAGACACTGTGTAAAAATTTTAGTGACTATCAAGAGCAGACTCAGAACAAGTAGTTCTTCAGGTGTGCCAGATTGCCCTGCTTTGGGCCCCTATCTGCAGCCATAAATTACAGCATCCACTTCTTTCTCTGAGAGACCTGATGTTCCTGCCAAATTAGGCATCCAAGATAAAAAAACCCTGGTCTCAAGGATACATTTAAGGTCATAAAAACTATTCCCACTTTCAGTTCACTGCTAATTCTTCCAGAATCCCTTGATAGTAAACCACTGTTGATCTCGTTCCCACTAAGTCCTACTTTTATTCGCAGGCAGCGAATCCCTTTTATGAAATCAAAAGAGCCTTAATAGTGAATTATAGTTCAAGAGCTAACAATGCCACCCTGGATCTTCTTTCTCTCTGATCAGGGAAGGAATCTCCAGAGTTCAGAGAACCCCTGAGAAGTTACAGTACTAAATTTACAGCAGCAGCTGTACCTAGGTATTAAGAGCAGGCAGATGTCTTTGTCTTTCAGTAGCCTTCAGTGATGAGACATCACTCGTGTCGCCAAAATTAAAAAAAAAAAAAAAAGTGGTTGGTGAAGGAAACCTAAGCATTATTCATTTTTACTGTCATTTGCAAAAGGAAAAGGAACTTTTCTTTCCTTTTATTGAATGGCAAAGTACAGCCCTTGATTTCAGTGCTGATGCTCCCTGAACTGGGATTCAGCTGTCTACAACAGAGGACGTAGTTTGAGGGAGAAGGTACTTGTTTAAACATAAAATTCCTTCATGAATTAGAAGAAATGACAAGCAAAATATAGCAGAAATAGAAGTCCTGTGTTTGTTTCTTTGCTGTAATCTGGGAATGCTCCTTTCGTAAGATTGTCTTTGTAGTTGAAGCATTATTCATTTTTTATGGTAACAAATGTTTCAGAAAACAATTTGCTCTCCAGAAGGGACCCTCAATCACCATAAAACCAAATGCAAAGTGTATTTCCCTAGAATGCAGAGGGTTTGTTTCCTTATTCTGCCAAGTTTAACAGGGAAGAATTTGACTGGGATAACAAGCAGTTTGGTTCCCTTTGGTTAGGAAGGAGCCACTCTATTTCAGCAAATGTCAAGGTGTGAAAGCCTGGAGTTTTACCATAAAATGCACAAATCACTGGACCTTCAAAAACCATCTATGGCTCATGCTGCCTTTCTTGCTATCAAAATATTACATCCAATCACTCCTCATTCCCTACTACACCTGATATCACCTGGCAGGTATTTCTTAGGAGAGAGTAGGAGGTAAGAAATCTTCATCCCTCCCCTCAGCTCCATCCACTCACTATAGCACAACTGCCTGGGATTCCTGGACATCTGACCACCTCCACTCAGGACCTCTTTCAGGCAGCTGCGTGCACCCACCCTTCCCCACAGAAAAAGCCCTCACCTCCCAGAGCAGCCACCCATCACTCTCCTGCTGCAAATACGTAACACAAGCAAGACCAGCACAGTTTGCATGGTAACAACCCTGCAAAGACAACCATATTTTTGCTTTAGCCTTTCCTTCTCTCAAAAATCAGGTGTCAACTTTACTCCCTGAGCATGGAGTTTGTCAAAGCAGCCTGTCTTATAGACCAGTCCGCATAGACACCTATTGAACACCAGTTTCTGAGGCTGTAGAAAAAGCAATATATACCAGAAACCTGTTAAGCCATTATAGTAAAGAATAGTGATGTGCACAGATGATCCAGAGAGTATTTTACTGTTTAACTCATCTTGACATAAAACTGCAGTAGGACCTAACTCATAAAATAGAAATTTCACAGATTCCATATGCACTCAAGATAATTTAAAAAGCCCTGCTACACAGGACATCCACTTCAGCACAGGAGAGCAATTTTGTTTAAAGCAGCTAAGGCAGGGAGTAAAGACAGGGCAGTGGGAACTGTGTGAAAGAATGCCAGCCCTGCAAAGAGAAGGCTCTTAGTAGTCTTTCCTGCCTAGGATTGATGGTGACATAAAGTAAATAACAGCTACTGCATGTTCAAAGCTTCTGGGTCAAAATCTCAGCCAACATAAACCATCAAAGCTTTTTCTCCATCTCTCTGATTTTATGAGGGAAGCTCTTTTATTCTCTATGAACTGCAGAGATTACAACATCCCAGACTGAGCTGGTCAGAGAACTGTGTTACTCATACTATGCAACTCCAGCAAAAGAGAAATACTAGAGTTTTACTTTGAAAGAAGGATGGAAGCGAGATTGCAGTCCAAGTAAAAGAGAAGACACAAGATATTGTAAAGACACATTTAAGGTTTTAATGTCATTGTCTATCGAAGGACACATTATGTACTATTACTTACACTTTTAAAATTATGCAACTTTATATATAGTGAAAATGAAGTTTCATCTCCAGGGAAGGAAAGCTTTCTACCCCTGCAAATGAAAGAGAGGCATTTTTTTCCCTCTGATTGCTCTTCTGAGGGAAACATTGATTAATTTTGGTTTTCAGTCTTTATTAACAATTGATCATAAAAGCAGGTTTCATCATTTCAAAGTCCATTGCAAACTGACTTCCCATTTTACGGTTACCCATGGTCATGACAGTTCCTTTAACTAGAGAAAGGTAGTTGAAGGTTTGGAAGTATACTCTCCAGTTGCAAGGTCCATCAGCCAACAAGAATATTCTTGCTGTTTGTACTGAATGTTCAGCATAACAGAGTCCTCAAACTGCCCTCAAGGAACCACAAGAATCACTATCTAACTACACAAGAGAAAACAATTCTCACCTTATTTTTTAAAAAATAGGGTTTATAGCTTCTTTCTTCCCTTCTATTGCTTTATCTATCCCACCTTCTCTTTTTTCCCTCTAATTTAGCATCTTTCTTGGCTTTTTTCTCTCTCTCAAGTTCTACCTTGATAACATCATAAATAACACCATGCTACACGTAGCTTTGACTTTTCTGACCATATATTTGCTGAATATTTCTGCTTCTCTCCCTCATAGGATTGCTCCTCAGAGTGTAACTTCTTACTCCAAAAGGAGATGAATGTTTTTAAAAAGCCTATTTCAACCCCAAGAGTGAAAGGCAAGTAGTGCTGGGAGAGATATTAGTGAAGAACTGTCATTTCTTCTAAGCTGAGAAACTCTAAAACTATGCATGAAGAAAAGAACATAGCTTGGAGGAGTGCTGCTGTAAATCTGTTAAACCTTAATTTAGTGTGACATGGCGTGACATGTACCTAAAAAAGAGCTTGCATGGACTGCTTAATTTTCAATGATGACATCTGAAGATTTTACCATGATTCCCAAGACTTCAGTGAAAAGTTTGTCCATCCAGAACACACCCTGCTCCATAACTCTGGATGCTTCCAACTTGCTTCAGGTGCAGACAGAGCAATGTGTATTATGGATGGACAGAGATGTGTCATCATTAAAAAGCAAAGGAGCCTTTATCAGTACCTGTTACCTAACCATCACCTCATCTGTTATTGGCTCCAGCTTGTTCCTGGACTCCTGTACAATATATTGCCTGCACTCATGAAGTGAATTGGGTCGTGCACTGAGGAGCTGACAGCCAGCAGATAGACGGGAGCAGAGGACAGATGTACTCTGACTGCCATGAGAAGTGAGATGCCAAAAAATTACAGGTGGGATTTTCAAAGGAGTCCACACGAACTCCTCCCTACACCAGCTGCCTTTCAAAATCAAAGACTAAATGCCTTGCTCGAAGTTGCACAGGAATTATACCGCAAGGCCAGATATAAAATTCCAGTTTTTGTGAAATCTTCCTCCCCATGGGAAGGAGTCAAGACGCACTTCTGTAGCAGTCTCATCAGAAAAACAGCCTTCCCAGACTGTCTGTTCTACTCTTACTAGAATTTTCCTTACAAAAACCAGAGCTGTCTTTTTCTGGCATTGCAGCCAACCACCCAAGTAACAGTTGAATTAAGTTTCACAATTTTTTTACTTTACATAGTTTTTCAAGATTCCTGCAGATGTCTGTTTTTGTTCTCTGTATCAGCAGTAAGTATATGCTGAACAGAGAGCGTTAAAACTGCTTTTACTTTCATGTATAGATCTCAGGATAGTTTTCTAAATGCTTCTTGGATACTCCCACCCACACTGCCCAGCCCCCAGTCCCATGAGTTGAGCCCAGTCTGCCTGGGATCTTTTCCCCCATTACTGAAGTAACCTTGCCATCCTGCTTGCTTCACCACTTTCTTTGAAGGCCTATAACAAACACATCATAACAGTTTTATATCTTCTACTTAACCTTTGGAGCTGCTTAAGCTTCTCTGAGATAGAGACTCTCTGATTTATACTCTAATGCCTTCCAGTCTAAACTAACGTAATTCTTTCTAAAATGCTCAAGTTTAAATCATGGATCATAGTGTCCAGAATGCTGTTGGAAAACCTTTCACTGAGCTTGGCTCAAGCTCACTGAACTCCTTTTCTCATGTTGCATTCATTAGATTGCCTTAGTTTTTGTTTCCATTTTTAAATTCTGTTTGTGATACTTAAACATCTTTGTAACTTTCATTTTCCTGACAAATTTGATCAGGAAAATAAAACCTCTGAGTTTGTATTGTTCTTTCAAATGCTTTGTCAAGCAAGTTTGCTTGTTCCAAGACAAGACTGAAAAAAAAATGTAAAGGCAAATGACTAAAGTAGCACCTGACTATTTTTTTTAAGTCAGCTTCTGCATTCAAGGAAGCAAGAGTCTTGCCAAATGGGAAAGCTGGCATCCTGGCTTAGGCACACTATTAAAAACACCAGAAAAATAAAATGGACAATCCCCAGATCAATACCTCTCCTAGGACCTATCATAGTGTGAGAGGTATGGTCCTTATTAAGGCTATGATGGTAATATGCAGTCCTTTGACTTCTGCACTACAGTAATCATTGCAGACATTATTGAAATCCATTGCCAATGGACATTTTCGCAAGAACTAAGACCAATGGACCAATTTAGAGAAACCACAAAAGGGTCACCAACCACTGGTAATAGCTTTCAAACTCTCCATACCCTGGATTCAAACAGAAAGTCTAGATGTAAAAGGCTAAAAGTCTCATTACACTGCAAATCTATCACCAGGCACTATCCAGTTTCCCATCATAGCTTGTACTCAAACCTCCATTTTGTTGTCATTTTAAAACATCTTTTAATCCACTGCAAAAAAAGTTCATGAAGTACCGGTCAAAGGAGTTGCATCACACAGATTTCTGAGATTTGAGATTAGGTAATTTCAGATAAAGTTAGACAGAAAGGCACCTGTAACTTTTTGCAATTTAAAGAAAGCCGTATTGAAAGGTTCATGTATGTTACATATTTAAAATTATTGAAAGTGTCCAATTCTATTTTAAATTGAATGAAATACATAATTCTGCAGAGGAAGATGTAAAAATGGATTCTTGCTCCAGCTATAAACTGATGAGTTAATATCCATGGCCCATTGCTGCACTATGCTCCAGGTAAGTGTCTAACCTCTCTGACCTCAATAGGCACAGCAGGCTGCACACNCCTATAACAAACACATCATAACAGTTTTATATCTTCTACTTAACCTTTGGAGCTGCTTAAGCTTCTCTGAGATAGAGACTCTCTGATTTATACTCTAATGCCTTCCAGTCTAAACTAACGTAATTCTTTCTAAAATGCTCAAGTTTAAATCATGGATCATAGTGTCCAGAATGCTGTTGGAAAACCTTTCACTGAGCTTGGCTCAAGCTCACTGAACTCCTTTTCTCATGTTGCATTCATTAGATTGCCTTAGTTTTTGTTTCCATTTTTAAATTCTGTTTGTGATACTTAAACATCTTTGTAACTTTCATTTTCCTGACAAATTTGATCAGGAAAATAAAACCTCTGAGTTTGTATTGTTCTTTCAAATGCTTTGTCAAGCAAGTTTGCTTGTTCCAAGACAAGACTGAAAAAAAAATGTAAAGGCAAATGACTAAAGTAGCACCTGACTGTTTTTTTTAAGTCAGCTTCTGCATTCAAGGAAGCAAGAGTCTTGCCAAATGGGAAAGCTGGCATCCTGGCTTAGGCACACTATTAAAAACACCAGAAAAATAAAATGGACAATCCCCAGATCAATACCTCTCC